>BQNB010000502.1:98814-164943 GCA_026074375.1 Tanacetum coccineum | reverse complement strand
TAATCACCAAAACACATAAGATCACACAAAATAGCATAAAATTAGAATCTAGAAGCGCATTCTAACCTGATCAATCCATGGTTGTCATAGTATCCCCTCCTTAAGGGAATCCCATCCCGAGATTCAACTAGTGCCATCCACAACACGGTTCACAAACAAATGAGGATACTTGGATACATATAATTTTACTCATCTTGTCTCAAGACTTCCATGTACACCTTTTTGACTAGTCTTTGATACATATAAGTCTAGTATACCAAGAGAGATTGTGAGTCCCAAACTAAACAGATCTTTGCAGCCTCCTAAGGGTGATAGCCAACTTTTATAAATCCAGATTGACTATATAGAAACACTGACTATGAATACTAATTGTATATGCGGAATCTAACAATAGTATTAAGAAGAACAATGAATAAACTAAACTTTGATTTCTATTAATCTGTTAAAGTGATTACAGATTACTAACTATGAGATATGATTGTATGAGAGGTATATTGAACTGATATCTCTAACTATGCCATGAGAGTTCCTTTTATAGACCAAGGATAAACCCTAACAGGCTTACAAAACGCATAAAAGATAATACATATCTTTTCCTATAATATCTCATACATATCTCTTAAATGGTACTAACTATTTTCTACTAACGGTACTAACTAACTGATCAGTACTTAACACTTTGTACTGTCAGTACTAACTATAACTATCGGTACTAAGTATTATCACTAACGGTACTAAGTCAGGAATGAATAATTCCCAACAGTGAGTATCAAGATTCAACAAGATCGGGAGGTCGGAGAAGTTCATAATATACGAAAACATATTAGAATTTGAGAGAGAAAGAGAGAGAGAGAAAAGAAAGATCTGTGTTTATTAGAAGAATGATAACACACAAAATGAGAGCTTCACCCTCCTAGGAGAGTCTAGGAAGGTTTATATAGCCATACATACGCTACATTATACAATATTGATATAACTAGTACCTTCGTATATGTAACTATGATAACTAGTGCAAATATCGTAGTTGTCATTACTTTTATGGCTAACAATCTCCCCCAAGTCATGAGAGATAGGATTTGCTTACCATGTTTCCTATAGGTAAAAGCAATAAAGTCTTCGGAAGCGCAACAAAATGTGAGAATGTATTCGAGGCTTTTGTATTCTTGATATACCTCGCCTTTGATATCTTTCGGTAGAAGGGATAAACATGCTGTCTCTCCTTCTATCTCGAAGGGGAGTGGATGTGTTAGACTAAAGAAAAAAGAAAAGTTGGCGAAGAAAGTTTGATGGAAGGTAGTGAAGAAGAGATGGTGTTTAATCAAGGGAAATCGTCAAAAGAAAAAGGTGAAGACAAAAAGAAAGTAGGAAGGAGGAGCATTACGAAAGCAAAGGAAGTATCGAGGAAAACCAGCGTGGTAGGCAAAGGGGACAACAAAAAAGGAGTGTCAGATGTGTACAAAGAATACTACGAAGAAGAAAATAAGAGTAACGGGATTTTTTATTTTATGTGGTATATGCTATATCATAACACGGGGTCGATTCTTGGATTTGGCTAGTTTCTAGAGAGAGAAACACTTGAGAGAGAATATCTAGAGAGAGAAAGTGTTTTTCTATGAAAGTAAAATAATGACTAGCTTGCCTCTTCCAAAGTTGGAAGAGGCTATATATAGTACTTACAATATACCGGGTATTCGTACCCGACTTAAAACTAAAAAACGTACTATTAACTATTAAACTACGAGCTATAATAAATAGTAAAATACACGGGGTGACCGAGTCTTTTTCTAATATCTAACAATCTCCCCTTAAGGGAGGTCACCCCTGAAAATACCAAACTTTAATCACTTCAGTCTTTAGCTCGTAGACATTTGATATCTTGTACATTTGGGATAGTAATCTTTTGATTCATCTTACGCTTGTCTTTGACTGTGATCTGAGCTATCTTGAATCATCACCCAAACATAATCTTACATCATCTTGTAATGGATCGCCATCTTGTGCACTTGTGAAGAAATACATGACATCAGAGTTTGCGGAAGCTTAACACTTTTATTTGTTTTTTTTATGAGGTCTTTCATAACATCATAACAAGTGTAGGTCGTGTCTTAGCATTCGGTTATTAACTTGACATTACTGGAACTGGGTATCTCCATCTCCATCTCCATCTTTAAATGATCCTGTAATGAAACAGTTAGTAATAAAGAGAAAATTGATTTGAAAAGACAGACTAAGTGTTTCTTATGAAAGAATTTTGTAACACTTCGAGAGTTTTGATTGTTTGTCAAATGATCAATAACCGTCAATTCTTATACTGGAACAAGATTGATTCACACAGAATCGCACCATCGTTTCTTTCCAGTTGTCACAAGATTGATTCTTATAGAATCGCACAAGTCACCTACCTAAAGCTTGTTTGATGTTAGCTCTAGCAGAGATTTCCATCTTCATTATGAAAAAACTATCGTTTCACTCGCGTATGTTCTGCAATATCACAATGATAATGCGTAGGACTCTTAGGATAGACTTGTTTCCACAGTGTGTGAAAGACAAGATAAATGGAAATGTGTCCTAATGAGATTAATTAATGATCTCTTGGCTCTAGACTCAATAGTGCATTTTGGTTCTAGTAATCGAAGGCTGGAGCAGACTGCCACCTGTTCAATATCAACTACCATCGAGTGAGCTAAACGTCAATAGATAACGTGTTTAGTCCCGGTGAGAAATGAAACAGAAATCTTTTGAAAAGATTCAGAGTGGCTAGGTGTTTATGCATGCATCACTGGTCCATGATGTCGATCTGTCAATGTCACAATCATCTTATGATCTGGCAAAGCATATGAATTGACCCATTTCTGCCTAAGTGGATGAAGGTTCTTTCATTTACACCTTTAGCTTTACAATTCTTTTAATTCTCCAACCCCTTCAGTGCTTACCGAGACTTCATAACTAGAACCTTGTTGGGTTAATTCTAGTACTACTTCTATCTCAAGTCGGCAACTTTTCCCTTTATTCTCACTGTTACTCCATTTTTTCATGTCATACTAAGGACTTCTACACTAACTAGTGGATTATCCTCGGTAAGAACCCTCCGGTTATGGCTGATCATTGGTACAAAGTACCTAACCTTACACAACCCTTATAACTCCACATACATTTGAAATGCATGTCGGTCTTTTGGTACAGTTCTCCTTTCCATCAAACCAATTGAAAATTCAATTAAGGTACTTATGATATAAATATCAAAGCGTTTAGTACCACGCTTATGTTTGAGCATTGTTGAGAACGCTCCCCCTCAAAATGTGCTTCGGTATTTGAAATTGTTTAGCACGTTAGGCGAGTATAAGTCCTAATAATCACTGTTCTTTATTATATACATATTTTATTCATATTTTATTCACATTTTCTCCCCTTATCAAAAATTTTAAACCCTTTGACATTTTGGATATCAATTGATTTAAATATGTTATAAAATTTGGGAGAAAAGTGTGGCCTTAATTCGCTAAGACGTAAGAGACATATAACACTCCCCTCAATCGTTGAGGGATCTAAATTACTCCACACTTAACCATCAAGAGATAACTAGCTACTAAATGTACAAGTATAATATTCACAAAAGAAATAAGATTGACCTTTTGATTGGTAATGACGATGTCAGGCACGTTGTTCTATTAGATTAAGCCTGTAGTCAATATCTCTTATTCTTCCTCCAACAAAGCTTTCTAAACTTCGATAGATCCTTCTGATCTATAGTCTTTTCTCGATTGCTGTGATGAAGTCTTTGCTCCTTCTCTTGTCATCCTCTAACCATTTCCTCGTCTCCATGCCCTTATTATACGCGACAGATGAAATCTTTAACAATTGGTCTAGCTTTTCCAACTCTGTCAACGTTCCATCACAAACTTTCTGAAGCTCATTCACCTCATCACTTTCTTTGATCATTTATTCTCTGTAAACAACTGCTCTTAGCTTAGGGATGAACGTATAGTCTTCTTGAAGTAATAGACTATTGCATACCCAATTAGGACGTTCAAGGTTGATCTTTTGTTTGATAACTTTCAAACCCTGAGCGTAAGTCTCCCCATACGATTTCTGATCACTAGTTTTTCTTATCCACATGTAGACTGCTGTGTGAAGACTGGTCATGTCTGTCATGGGCAGAGGTTGAGCTTTTCTTGAAAATTGAGTAGGAACAGATCTTCAAAAACATTGGATGAAGATTTCCTGAAAATCCTTATTCTGAGATCTTATATTCTTGGTAAATCAACACGCGATAGAATTATCTCTCTCGGTATTGTATCCGTATTTTTTCCGAATACCTTTGACACTATCACACTTAGAATTCGCAATTGCGATCTGACTGCTTTCACGATTCAGAGGGCTCACTGTGTTTTATTGATGTAGAATTTCCTTTCTCCTTAACCACCGTAGTGAGCCATAGTACCGCACTGAATGTCCATATTCGCTTTCCACTCACAACCCACAATGCTGGAACTAAATTCTTCAAGGCCAAGTCCAGGTAACTGAGCGGCTTTGAGCTGATATGGATAAGGCAATTCTTGGCTCTTTGTCACCTGTCAGAAGATAATCCAGATCCTTGTTGAAGAAGAATTATGGTTGAATAGTTACCTGACCTGGTGGTCCTCCAAGGCAGTGGTTCATATATATTTCTCAAGAATTTGATGACCTCAGAGATTACTCAAATCACTATTTGTTCAGCAGCTTATGGCATTCATCCATCTGATATTGAAGAAAGACACTGTTCTTGTGAAAGGCTTTAACAAGGTTGAAAGCTGGACCTTCTAAATTAGCTTTGCAGAGCTTCTTCTTTCCAGTTTGTCTGCAAACCATTTGATAACACCCAATATCATAATGCTCCCTTTGAAGCTTGTTCTCCTCAGGAACTTTATACGTTGTGGCGTATGTATTTGCCCAGTTATTCTCTGTTCTTTCTGGGAAAATCACTCGGGGGAATGGGTCCATTCTGGTTTCAGTGGTAGCAGTCTCTCGCTTTCTAGAATCGGCTTAAACCACGTAGTGGTCGACACCTTGGGAATGTGAGCGTTGTCAGTGTCCTCCATATCTGAGTCATTCCCTTCATCCTTCATTGGGATGTCATCTGAAGATTGTTCAGAATGTTCTGATTCGGGATCAGATCTGTGCATTGAATAGTCAGCACCAGCATCTCTTGTGTCAGTGATCTGCCATCCGGTTGAGGTGAGAGCTGGATGTTGTTTGGTAGCAGATGCACCAGACTCCCTTGGTTTCTTTGAACTTTGGTCATCATCTTTCGGAGGAGGTTGAGCTGACCCCGAAGCGGCAGAATCCGATCTTCTTCTCTTTGTTGACCTACCCTGGTTTGATCCAGCTGAAGGGCCTTCATCATCATCATCGTCTTCATCATCATCACTATCATGCTTTCTCTTGTGGTCTTTAACCTTGTCTGCAACTTCCTTATCCATGGCATCTTCATCTGCTATCAAAGCTTCCATAAGAGCATGGTATAGATGGTAGTTGGCAGTATTTCTGTTGGCAGACTTCTTCTTATTCATGTGACTGAAGAGAGCACTCTTTAGATCAAATTCTTCAAGATTGTTTCCCAACTTAATCAGTTGACCTGATGGAGTATGTTGAATCCTTGTTTTCCTCCTAAAATTGCTTCCTTTTTGGCTTTGATAATCTCCTTCGGACTCTTTTCAGATTCTTGATTCTGGATAGTCTCTGGGCCAGGCAGCACAGAGTATTTCTCGATTAGATCTGCAGTGTGTCGTTCTAGAACCTTAAGGAGAGCATCATCAAGTTTTGATCCTAGATATTTATCAACAGCCGTAGGAACTTGGGATCTTATTGAAGCCAAAACATCAGCAGAGTGATCAGTCTTCTTCACTTCAGACATCTCTTGCTCCAATCTTGCCACTCTTAACTGAAGGGCGATGAATGGAGTGATTTCAGAGAGATGTGGTTGATTGTTATCCGCTTTCCCCATGGTGATTGGTAAAGAGAGTTAACCAGTAATGACGCTTAGAAGATGAGACTCCTGAAGGGAGCTATCCACTGGAGGAGTTTGAAGTTTACTGCTAATGAACTTGAATCAGGTAGGGTGGAATCAAATACCCCTCCTCCCTAACTTTAGATTTCTCCTGATCATCTGGTTGGTTTGTCATGAAGAAATTGATCCCCAAAGTTAAAAGTGTCATCGAGATTTTTCATGGAAGACATAGAAGCATAATGACTTTCTGGTTTATCATCGATGACACGTTCGTCTGTTATGAGCTATAGGTTTTCATGAACCTTTAGGTAGGCAGTTACGAGGAATTCATCATCCATGTGCTCAGGGTTTGGTCCACAAGAGACCATGTAATTTTACCAGAGTCTGATCCTCTGGTCCCTTCGTTCAAGGGCTCAGGTCGGTCCAACCAGAGCCTCATGTGCTTTCTCAGGGTCTGATACAGGAATGCTTACTCCTGATGTTACGGTAGACGAGTCTATTTCACCTTGATCTTTGTCACCTTTAGGAGCAGCGGTTTCTGTTTCACTTTCTGTTCTTTCTGAATCAGATGTTGATGAAGATTCATGGATCACTTTCTCTGATGTGTCATCTTCAGGTTGAGAAGAGGGTCCAGTTGTCGAATCAGGAGGAGTTTGATCACGCCTAACAAGGATAAACTGATCAGTAGTTCTTTTCTTCTTTGACAGATCGATCAGGGAATGAGCTACTTGTTCTTCAGTTACAACGGCCTTTCCCTTGCCTACTACTTCATGCAGTTTGGAAGTTGTTTCTGATACTGGGTCCCTGATCGTTACTCCTCCAACAGGTGCCCGACCTTGTGGCAGAAAGGCTGGATCCAAGCTAAGCTTGATAGCTCGTTCCAGGTCAGCATCATCACCTTCTCCTTCTCCCTTTTCTTGAGGTGTTTCCAAACTCAACTTCTTAGCTAGTTCGAGATCAGGATCATTACCTTCTTCGTGAGGAATAGATTCTTGTTGAGCTTCATCATCTTCGTCAACAAGTTAGAAAGTGGGCTTTCCTTTCTAACGTTCTATGAAAGCTTACGCTTGGGAAGGTTTCTTGTCGGAGAATGAGATGGCTTGGATTGTTGACTGGTTGTCGTTTGGCTTTTTTAGTGAGTAGCACGCTTGTTGCAGGTTGCATGCTTGCACTTTCTTGAGGGGTTTTCTTTGTATTCTCAGCAACCATTTTCATATACTTAGGATAATAAGAGGATTGTTGAATGGCTTCAGTTATCAGGAGATCGGGAATTGCCATTCCAAACACTTCAACTGAATCACCTTTAGGGACAAACTTGAGATTTCCTACGATATAATCATCTCCAGTGTGGTGAACAGCAGAATCAGGACGTCGATGGATGTTGTTATTACTTGCCAAGTAGTAGATTATCACTTTGGAAAACCCGTCCATAAGGGAGGGAGAGATTACTTTCTCTTTGTTCTTCAACTGAGCTTTGTTGCTTACTTTGGGTGTGAGAAAAATGTCTGGACCCTTGAGTAAACATCTTCCCATATCAGCTCTGCATGATCAACATTAGTTTGAGTGACGATTCCCACACAATTTGTAAACTGGGTGTCCCTGGGTTTGTCACTGCCAGAAGTCTTTCTGTCAAGCACTTGTTGCAGCAAGGTAGAATTGCCCTCCAAGTTGATACCATAATTCACCCGTATACTGGAGACATTTCAACAGGTTTCAAGATATCCCAGTCTCATTAACAAAATTAGTCACCATTCACCTAGACGGAGGTAACTCAAATGGTGAGAAGGGTTGACAGATAATCCTAATGCCTTTTCTGAGAAGATCAACACTTAGGTCGAACCAGAAACGGGGGGCCACCCCCCCAGGGGGGGGGGGGGGGGGGGGGGGGGGGGCCTTTGAGTGTGTGGACCATTGTTCCATCAACTTGACAACTATAAACCATCTTCCGTTATATGACATTGTTTTTCCAGAACTGTTGCAGGTAGAATAGCCAGAACATTTGCTAGGCAGTGAAGCTTGGAAGAAGTTGGTATTCACTCAGATGTCACTGATATCTGAAAAGATAGGTTCTTTTTGAATCTTTGTGCATTGAAAAGTTGGTTGCTTTCCCTAATTAAAAAAAAAAAATAAAAAATAAATAAAAAAAATTAAGAAAAATTTAAAAAAACACAAAAAAAAAAAAAAAAAAAAATAATAAAATTGTTAACCACTAAGAGCGAGGGTAGGGTGTGGTGTGGAGTGGGGGGGGGGTGGGGGGGGGGGGGGTGGGGGTATGGGGGGGGTGGGGGGGGGGGGGGGGGTAGGGGGGGGTGGGGTGGGGGGGGGGGGGGGGGGGGGGGGGGGGGGGGTACAGTCTGCTCATCCGTGTTCTGTAGGAGGTTTTTGTTCTGCCATCGTATTCTGCAAAAGAGCATTTAACAAAGAAGACAAACATTGCAGAGAAACGAAGTTAGAGAGAGCGTTAGCATTGATAAAAGTCATGTAACTGCACGATTGATTAACAACAGTGGTAACTCTGGATTGATGAAAATCTACACATGATCGCACAGGATGCAGAATTATCCAACAGGATCAATTACTTGTTAACTAAGCCCGGACGGGAGTTTAGAAAAGCAATTGGGTCATTCGAATGGGCCTTGATAGATTATTGGGCTCAATGGGCCGAACACATGAAACTTAGCCCAAACCGCCGCCAGCCAGAATGCCAACTCGCCGTTAGGAGAATCGAGCAAACCGCCGCGAAAAGGGGCGGGTTGAATATTTTAATGAATAAAAATATTCGACCAAACCGCCGAGAGACGGCGGTTTACCTGTTGGAATAAAATTAATAGAAAATTATGGCAACTCGCTGTTAAGACAACCCGCTGTTAGACAACCCGCTGTTAGGCAACCCGCTGTTTAGGCAACCCGCTGTTTAGGCAACCCGCTGTTTAGGCAACCCGCTGTTTAGGCAACTCGCTGTGAATCAACCCGCCGTTTGAACCAGCGGGTTGAGTATTTTATCAAAAACTAATAAAATATCCAACTCGCCACCTAGAAACATACGCAACTCGCCGTTCGGACTGGTTTTCTAAAATTCAAACTCCGCACTTCCTTTGTCTAACCTAATCACATCCTAAGGCATTCCTAGGCTATCCTACGCCTAAGACACTCATTACTCCCGACTTTTTCTTTCTAAAAGGCAACCCGCCATTAAGAAACAAGGGCAAGTCTTTCATTAATGTTTGGGATATAAATCCACACATCAAAACTTATTCATATATACCTTATGAACAATTCCCAGCATCTAACGCACACCTTACAACACTACATTGGTTTTCTTATGTAAACCGACCCTAGATCTATTTTTCTACATTTTTTAATGTGTTTTCGAATTTTTGCGTATGTTTCTAGGTGGCGAGTTGGATATTTTACCTTTGCAAGAAACACTGAAAATCGGCGATTTGAGACTTAGTTCTTGGCGGCGAGTTGCGAGTGTGTGTGTGTGTGTTTTATCTTTGACCGAATTTTTGAAACGTTTGACCAAATGGCAACTCGCCGCCCCTTTTATACTTCTAAGTTAGAAACTTGGCAGTTTTAGTCCCTTAGGTTTCCATCTTCTTTTAATTTTTGTTTTAAGTATTTCTAAGGCTTTTCTAAGATTAGGCAATTGGCCAACTTAGTCCCTATTGGTTAGTAAGGCTAGGAAACAACGAGCAAATGCTTTTTAAACCCTAAGCATTACAACTTAGTTAACTTTGGACCTTTGAGTTAAAATTAATTAGCTCCCCTCCAAATATTAACCCATTAGAATACAACAAACATCTTATAATTACACTTTCATCGCATCCAACAGTCTTTTAGAATCCCTTAGATTTTTTCACATTCACTCTCCCCCTCAAACAACGACCCGGTTTCTTTTGAAAGAGCTGTAGTCGTTGATTGAGATGAAAAGATCAGGCGAACAGCTCCACCATCCCATAAAGCATGGATATAAAGTAATCCATGCCCAGACATTAAACCGGGTTGCAATTTGAAGTAATTGCAAGCCTTTTAGTAATTCCAAATGACTTAAAATATTTCCTAAGTATTTTATTAGACTTATTATTATTATTTTTTAATTTTTTTTTAAATACAAAGGATACACGAAGGCATTTGGTTTACTCATCCTCTCCTTCTTGAAGACGTTTGAGAGTTTCAGGGGTCAAACTCTTCATGCCTAGGCGTGGAAGAAGAAATTCGAACCGTTCTCTTGGTAATGCTTTGGTGAGGATGTCTGCAAGTTGATAATTCGTTTCCACGAAGTAGAGTTCAACCACTCTATTTTCCACTTGCTCTCGGATGAAATGGTGCCGTATGTCAATGTGTTTAGAGCGAGAGTGCTGGACGTTGTTACAGCAAAGAGCAATAGCACTTTTGTTATCACAGTACAGAGGAATTTTATTGAAGTCAAATCCGTAGTCTTTGAGCTGGTGATCGCATCCAAAGGCTATGAGGCACAACAATCCAGACATAGCATGTATTCAGCCTCTGAGTTGCTAAGCCGTGCTTCCACTATGCTTCTTATGATGACCAGCTAACCAATTATCTCCAAGAAACTGAGCCACTTCGATGTACTTCTTCTGAATCTTGACCTCCCGCATGATCGCATCTGCTAAGCTGTTAGTGACATGGCATTGTCTTCGGAATACCAAGACCCATGTTAATGGTTCCTTTCAAGTACCAAAAGCACGTTTGATAGCTTCAAAGTGCTTTTGGTAGGCTTACCCCTGTTAACTAGCAGCACATGCAAACGACGAATACCAAGTCGGTCTACTGGCTGTAAGGTACATAAGGGGAGCCAACCATTCCACTGAATTGAGTTTGTCAACTGGAATCCCCATGAGATCCTCGACCAGTTTCACATCGATCCACACTTGGTGTATCACAGGGTCAGAGAGAACCATTTCCCATATATTTCTTTAAGGTTTCGAGAGCATATTTTGCTTGGTTAATAAAGATGCCTCCGGACTTTGAGAAACTTGTAGTCCTAAGAAAAACGACATTTGTCCCATCATCGACATCTGAAATTTGGAGCTCAACCTTTGAAAATATGCATTACACGCATTAAGATCTGTTGAGCAAAAATGATGTCATACTACGTATATTTGAACAAGTAAATATGTTTGCCCTGATTTTGCGTGCGAATAACATTGGATCCACGGCACCTTTAAAGAAATTGTTGGCCAAAAAGAACTTTGATAGTGTGTCATACCACACCCTTGGTGCCAGCTTTAGCCCATAAAGAGCCTTCTTCAGACGATAAACGTGTGTAGGATTATCCGGGTCCTCAAATCCTTTAGGTTGACTGACAAAGACTTCTTCTTGAAGATCACCATTCAGAAAAGCAGTTTTGACATCCATCTGGTAGATGATCATATTCTTGGTTGCAGCATTGGCAATGAATATTCTGATGGCCTCTATCCGTGCAACTGGAGCAAACGATTCTTCAAAATCAATACCTTCCTCCTGACGATATCCCTTTGCAACTAACCGAGCTTTGTTTTTCAGTACATCACCATATTCATCAAGCTTCACTTTGTAGATCCACTTGAGAGCGATAACCATAACATAGATTGGGCGAGGTACTAATTCCCATACTTCAAGTCGATCAAATTCGTGAATTTCATCTTGCATGGCTTGAAACCAGCAGTCTTCTATCACGGCCATTTTGAAGTTCTTGGGTTCGACTTTGGACAGTTCAGTATGGAAACAGCACCACAAAGCATCGGATGCTAACTGTTTTCTGGTACCGAACGAGAAGGATTACCAACTATATTAACAAGAGGGTGATCTTTGGACCATTTTTTGAGATGAGCTGGTGTTTTATTAACTTGGTTGGGTTCAGCTATACTAACATCCCCTGATGATGACTGTGCAGAACCTGGTTCTTCAGTAACCGGGTTATTTGAGGGATGAAGGGTAGCTTGAGTAATTGGGGTGTCTTTGATAGTGGGTCTAACTGCAACATCATGTTGAATGACTGGAGTTTGTATTCCAAATGATGACGGTGAAAAACTTATTGACGGTGCATCTTGAGCAAATGTTGTAGACACAGATGTACCTGGTGGAACAACATGAGCGTTAATAGCAGTAGCTGAAGGTACTGGTTCCTCGACTCTAGTTACTTCAAAGTATTCATCGAACATAGGTTGAAATAATAACTCCAGATCCTTATCCGTCGGTAGAACATAATTGATTGCATGGCACTGTTATATAGATGCTATCTAGCAGCCCTGAACTGAATTGTCCATGCGTCATTGACATAGGCTCGGGTCCTGAACTGATGTGTACATACAGGCCATTGTCTGATGCAGCTCATCGAATGTGACATGAATTGTTTCTATTATTCGATGGGTTCTTTTGTTGTAGATTCAAAAACCCTTCCTGTTGGGAGCATAACCAACGAAAATCCCAATGTCAGCTTTGGCTTGCAATTTACCTAGATCTTCGTTATCATTTGTAGGGTAGCAAAGAGCACCAAATACTCGAAGAAATGTAAGATCAGGCTTCTTATCATGCACAAGCTCATATGGGGTTTTGTTGTGATGAGTATGAATTAGGGATCGGTTCTGGGTGTAACAAGCAGTAGCGACATCTACTGCCCACAAAAACATCAGCGCTTTTGAGAACATCAGCATTGTATGTGCTGCATCCACAGTGTACGATTTCGTCTTCGAGCCCACGCAATTTCCCTATATATGCATCCTAATGAGTGTTAGTCTTAACTCAGTAACAAAGATAACTTGTGTGCGTCCTGAAATAATATGTCTCTCAACTTCCTTTAACTAGTCAAATTATATGAAGACATGAACTTGTATATCAACTAAACTTTACATCGCATCATATCCTGATAAAAAATCATTTACAATAGAAAACCCCAATAAATTCCTTCCGAGTTAACGCATGTAATCTGAGACTGGTCTTAAACTTGTTCGAGACAACTGAAGTAAAAAGAAAAAAAAAAAAAAAATTTGCTTAAGAAAGTTGATGACAAACTCTAGGAGTGCTCATCCTTTGCGAGCTCAAAACTTTACCCATGTAACTTGATTAGCAGCCGATGACTAAAATGTATTTCTTCCCATTAATAACTCTGTACTCTCATCGGACACATAAGATCCATGGTGAAGGTAGGAAAGAACTTCCATATGTGTTTATCAGATTTTTGGTTTGTGGGAGCACTTCTTGCTTTTTTCCAATTGACAGGCTGAGCAAAGAATGATCATTTCAAACTTCAATCTTGGTAAACCTCTAACCAGATCTTTTCGAGCAAGATCATTGATTGTGCTGAAGTTTAAATGGTTTAAACGACGATGCCACAACCATGATTTGGTCTTGGAAGCTTTGGACAACAAGCATACTGGAGAAGACTTCATCATATCATCCGAAAAATCTATTGCGTATATCGTGAATTACAAATGAAGGATGTAGCTAAATCCTAATACCCTTAATAAGTCTACGCCATTCAATCACGAGCAAAGCAAGAATGCTTTCTGAAAGCATACACACAAAGACAGTCAAAACAAAATCAATCACAAAAATCTGCGCGCCGACTCACTCATGCTCAAGACACAGCACATTGAGTGTCTAAGACCATCCACATAGTATACTCTAGAGATCACACTGTACACCAATAACATAATCTCCATAAAAAACAAAAAAAAACAAAAAAAACAAAAAAAATAAAAAAAAAAAAAAAAAAAAAAAAAAAAAAAAAAGAAAAAAAAAAAAAAAGAAAAAAAGAAACCACCAAATCACAAGAGACTATGATAACTTAAATCAAGGTTCGGGGGGGGGTAAAAAAGAAAAAAAAAAAAAACAAAAATCAAAAAACTAAATCACACACATGACCGCAGACGATAACAGAAATGGTGACCATTCTAATCACACAAATTAAGTAGATATAAGTTACTCATACAACAATATCTGAAACCGAAAGCAACAAGAGATACAAATCAGATCTAATAGAGAGAGAAAGAGCTTTAGAAGAGGGGGGGGGGGGGGGGGGGGAAGGATTTGAATGAGATGATAAGGATTATGAACTCAAGTCAAAAACCTGATGTCTACATATTATAGACCACGCAACTTACAATCTTGGCACACTTCAGACCAACTCAACAAAACTTCACCCAAAGCATTTCAAATAGCATCACAACTAAAGAACCAAACTTAAATATATGAGAACAACAAAACATGACACAATAAAGTCCACAAGTTATAAAGTTCCGAGAATAGAGAATTATATAGCAATATTAATCAACCCAGAACCTATAATTAGAATAGAAGTATTGGGAAACTTATACTAAGATAGATACTAATGAATTTATTTGAAAAGAATTAACTAAGCTACATAAAACCTATATATATAAACTTAATCAGCTTAATTCACTTGAGTTTGTGAGGTTACTAAAGTAATAAACTCAAATAGAATGAACCTATAAAGCTAAAAGAATAGAACTATATAGATCTCAATATCAGAAGGTTTATCAATAATACATAAATAAGACTTATATGAACACACCCCTTAACGTATCATTAAAAAATACCGAAAATTCTTAATAGAGCAAACTTATAAACATATATCAACTGATACATATTAGTAAGTACATGACAGATAAGCAGCAAAGACGATTTACGGAACCATACATATTTAAGCCTGACGTTGGAGAATCAATGGAATGTAGTAGAGAAGCCTGCATTAGGGCGTATGTATTTGTAGACTGATTGGGTATACATAAACAAAATAAAAAAAAAAAAAAAAAACAACAAAAAAAAAAAGCATAAAATACAAATAAAAAAAATACTAAAATAAAAAAAAGAAAAAAGAAAAAACAGGAAAAGGATAAAAAAAACAAACAAAAGAAAAAAAAACAAATAAAAAAAAAAAAGAAAACAAAAAAAAAAACAAGACGAAAAACAAAAAACAGTAACAAGAATCAAGAACACAAAAAAGATACTAAAAAAAAAAAAAAAAAAAAAAATAAAAAAAAAAAAAAAAAGACCAAAAAAAAAACAAGAAAAGAAAAAAAAAAAAAAAGATTTGGAAAAAAAAAAACTTACACATTTTCTGAACAACGCCACACTAACAGCAATACCGAAATACCGAACACTACACAAACAGATATAAACTAAATATCTACAAAAGAAAAAAAAAAAAAAAATAAACAAAACAGAAATAAAAAAAAAAACACAAAAAGAAAAAAAAGAAAAACAAACAAAAAACTGAATCTCCGCAAAAAGCAAAAAACACAAAACAACAAACAAACAACCAAAAAAAAAAAAAAAAAAAAAAAAACAAATAAAAAAAAAAAAAAAAAAATAAAAAAACAAAAAAAACAAAGCCAACAAAAAAAAAAAAAAAAAAAAAAAAACAACAAATGAAAACCAACCAAATGTTGGTTGTGGGGTGAAAATATAACTCTCTGAGTAAATTGCAAAAATCGTCCCTTAGCGAAATTGCATGTTTCGTCCCAAATAGTTTGAAAGTGCATAGATAGTCTCAAAATCAAACTATTTTGCAAAAAATCGTCCCTGATTAATGACAAACATGCAATTTGGCTAAACTATGTGCGACGATTTTTGCACTTTGGCTATACCTTAGGGACGATTTTTGCACTTTCAAACTATTTGGGATGAAACATGCAATTTGGCTAAACCTTAAAGACGGTTTTTGCAATTTACTCTTTATTAAATGATTAACCCTAAATAAATTAATCTTATATAAATAAGAGAAGATATAAAATGATAAAACTAATTACTATCTATTAACTAGTGGAAGAACTCAAATTTGAAATTGAGCGTCTTTATTGGCTAATAAAAGTCAAAGTTGGCTTTTATTTGGTCAAACTCATTAAAAAATAAATATATATAAAAACACATGTGTTGGTTTTCCTCATACTTATTACTCTCTCCGTCTCATTTTTATTGTTCATATTTTTTTTTTAGATGTTTCAATTTAATTATCCACTACTAAAAATAGATAGGGAAGTTTGATCAAGTTTACTATATTACTATTGTTTGAAATTATTATTAAAAACTTTAAAGAAGACTTAAATTAATTACCTAAGGGTAAAACTGTCTTTCTGTCAAAAAGTAAAAAAGAGAAAGCAGTAATAAATGCACTTTTCTTAAACTATGTGTTTTTTGTCGGGGACAATAATTTTAGGACGGAGGGAGTATTAAAATTAGTATGATTGAAAATGGATGAGAATGTATGGTTTAGAATTGGAATTCGATGAAGAATGAGTGATTTTAAGTTTTCAACGGCGAAAAGTGGTTTTTAGTTATAACAAGTTAAAAATTGATACTAAATTTAAAAGGTAACACTAATTAGTAATTACCTTCCACATAAATAAGTAGAATGGGAGTTTTAAGTTTTAAAGGCAAAAATGTCATTAAATTACTCACAATAGGCAATAGTAAATGATGATGTTATAATAAGTAATTTTTTTTTTCTGGATATTAAAAGTATTTTGTGGAAAGTATTTATGATTTAATAATGATTAACCCTATATAAGTTAATCTTATATATTAATAAGGAACTTATAAATGATAAAACTAATTACGATCTATTAAACTGGTGGAAGAACTAATTTGAAATGAGCCTCTTTATTGGCTAATAATAAGTCAAAGTTGACTTTTATTTGGTCAACTCATCTAATAAACAAATTTATTAAATAACACATGCGTTGGTTTTACTCATTACTTATTACTCTCTTCGTCTAAATTTATTGTCTTCCTATTAACTGTTTAAGTCTTTTTATTTCATTTTGACCTTTAAATATTTTTTTTTATGTTATTATAATACTTGATGAAAATTATAACAATGAAAATTACATAAAAAACCAATTTCTATTCATATATTTTGATCAAGTATAACTTAAAACATAAATCAATATTTAATGTCAAAGTTCAAAGGTAAAAGACCGAAAAATTCAATAGGGGACATTAATTTAGGACGGAGGGGAAGTATTAAAATTAGTATTATTGAAAATGGATCGAGAATTGTATGGTTTAGAATGGAATATCGATGTAGAATGATGGTTGATTTAAGTTTTAACAGGCGATAATGTGGTTTTGTTATAACAAGTTAAAATTGATACTAATTTACTAAAAGGTAACACTAAATTAGTAATTACCTTCACATAAATAAGTAGAATGATCCGGTGGCCTTGGAGCTTTTGATTATCAACCAAGTTTGTCATATGTCCATACCAAAAACCAAAAATGCTTAATGACCATATAACATGTTTACAATAAGTAAACGGTTATCGGAACGTAGGCTAATGGTTTGTAAATGTATTTTTTTTGTCATATTTTTTAGTTTTATGTTAGCCTACTAAATTTTTTTCTTCTTTATCCACAATACTTACGAGTTCTGTTATTTTGGGTATATCATATTTCAGTCGTGTGTGTTATTTGACCATTTTACTTTTTATTTCACTACTAACGTTTTTTATTTTAACCCGAGAGGGGTAAAAATAGTTAAGTTTTATACTCTTCCGTCCTAATTATTATGATTTATTTACTCATCTTAGTATGTACTCAAAAGTTAAAAAGAAAAATCGTTAGAAAAAAAGTTACATTATCGATCTTATCAAACTTGACCGGTCGATATAGCCCGATCAATTTATAGCCCATACCGTTTTCCATTACAAGATGCCATATAGAAATCAACAATACCTGTCATTTAGTAAGAATCTTGTTTAACAGATGAAATATTTGTGCGACAAATTGGCAGACGACAAGAAAACGTAAAATGAGAAGGATTTTTTTTAATGAAAACTATTATAACAACACATTTAAGATGCATCGACTTGATTATTATCAGTTGCAGTCTTTATTCATTTCTAGCTCCAAATTAGATGCCTATTTATCAAACATTAGATGAATCTTGTGCGTGTTGTTCCTTTGTTTATATATTATTCAATTCAAAGTCATCTTCGGAAACGTAGCTATGCATCTTAAATGAATTAAGATGCATCTTATTCGAGTTGATGCGTCTTAAATATGTCATTATAATTATTTTTCATTATTCTCATCTTAGGTTTTCTTTTCACTGGATCCCTACACGTAGATTAGTAGTTTTGATATCTGACCCGCTCTTCTCCGAATTGTATAGCAAACGAGTTCACTCCATCAGTCTTATCCCCATCGACATCAGGAATGTCCTATAATTAAGTACATCGATATTCAATTTCTAAGTATGTAATACGAGTATTAAATTGATCATTCACACGAGGAAGGCACCCGGGTTCCCGTTAATTCACACATTTTTGTAGATTTATGGTAAAAAAGAATGGCAGTTAGCGAACGTACGTACCTTAAATAATGCCAAGGCTATTGAGAAGATGCTCATGAATCCACTTACAAAAATGATATGGTTCGAAAGTTCGAGTGGCCCTCCATTATTTATGTATGTCTATAACGATAAGCAGTTTAATGGTCATAATCTATATATGCAGATATAAGTATAAGATCGATCACCCGGATTTATTTATGTAAATAATAATAAACCTGAGCGTCGAGGTAGAACAAGATAGGTATTATCAATCCAAAGCCAGTCGATACGGCGAGTGTTGTTACCACAGGAGCCCTCTTCCATCGTAGTAATGGTAACTAGAAATAGGAAGAACCAAAGATCCAGCTTATTAGTACGTTCAATGTCAGACTGTAATTTTGATTGAAACGAAGGCAAACACTCACGTTAACCGAATACGCAGTTCCATAAAGAAACCATAAGAAGAGTCCCAACCTTAATGGTGGCGATTGAATACTCCATCCGATGCCAAAACTCTAATATATATGCGTCGAAAGTTGAAAACAAAACTAGTTATTTTAATTTGTGCTTGGAATCACGCATGATTGTACATAGAAATTGTTAACTTGTTGTACCATAATAGCAAACAAAGCGGTGAGTAAAACGCCTGTTTCAACTGAAAATTCGCCTATAGTTGATTAATCCCAGTAGTATACAGATTGACTAAACAGCCACCGAGGGTTGCCTGTAAAATCATGTCCAGGTTTATTCAATCTAGTACTAGTACTATATATGAAAAATAAAATATGAAGCACAATATTGTTGAATATATATGCCATATATATTGCAACTCATACTAAAACAAACCTGTAAAACTCGAAGAAGCAGTGATGGAGTAAGATCTGACAAGTTCTGGACGGCAAGGAAGGAAAGTGAAATAATCGACAACGCCTATTAAACAAAATTTGAAAGATTAGTTCCCGGATAAGGAAAAACATTTATTCGATACCTATAAAAAGATTTTGTGGTAAGTAAGATACATTTTAAAATGACTAGCCCAAAAATATAAATCAGAGAAATGAAATCGAATTAAGCTCCAAGATATTCTTGTTGCACAAGTTAATACTAGGGTTTCTTAGATGAAAAAATTTAGGTGAAGTTCTTGCATGGTGTGTGCAATAGAGATCAACTTAAGGAACCCTAAACGCGTTAAGAGATAATGCTTATCTCTTCCTAGATTAACGCTAATTGATAACTAATACTAATATTACAACCAGACTTAACTTTCTGACTAAACAGTATTAACTTTAATACTGTCACACTTAAGTTAGTGCTGGCAGACTTAACTTGCTCTACCAGACTTAACTTCTATACTAACAGTACTAACTATTCAACTATCAGTACTAACTATAACTAACAGACTTAACTTTAATACTAACAGTATTAAGTCTGTTTACAATATTTTCCTAACATTCTGATTGCTGGGAATTGTTCATTAGGTATTTATTAATGTGTTTTGATGAGTTGTTTTCCATCTCAAACAAAAACGAATGATTTACCCAAGTTTCTTAGTGGCGGGTTGACGTGTTGAAAGAAAAAGAAGGATATAATGTATGTATTATGTGTAGGATAGCCTAGGTATGCATTAGGAGGTGATTAGGTTTGACAAAAGAGGTGCGGAGTTTGAATTTTAAGAGACAAGCCCGAAATGGCGAGTTGCGTGTTTTCTTAACGGCGAGTTGGGTAATTTTTATTATTATTTATTTATAAATAAATTACTCAACCCGCTGGTTGCTTTAACGGCGGGTTGCCATTCCAGCGGGTTGCCCAAAACAGCGTTGACCAACGGCGGGTTGACCAACGGCGGGTTGACCAACGGCGGGTTGACCAACGGCGGGTTGACCAACGGCGGGTTGACCAACGGCGAGTTGTATAAACAGCGGGTTGCCATAATTCTCTATTACTTTTATATCCAACAGGTAAACCGCCGTCTCTCGGCGGTTTGGTCGAATATTTATATATTCGCGGCGGGTTGCTCAATTCGCTTAACGGCGAGTTGGCATTCTGCCAAGCGGCGGTTTGGGCTAAATTTCATATTTTGACCCATTGGAGCCCAATCACCTATCAAGGCCCATTCAAATGACCCAGTTGCTTTTCTAAATCCCATCAGGGCTTAGTTAACAAGTAATTGATCCTGTTGGATAATTGATAGATTTTAATCAAACCAGAATTACAACCGTTCTAATCATTCGCGCTGTTACATGATTTTGTCAATGCTAATGTTCTCTCTAACTTCGTTTCTCTGCAATGTTTGTCTTCTTTGTTAAATGCTCTTTTGCAGAATTCGATGGCAGAACAAAATGTTCCCGCTCAACCTCCTACAAGAACTGATGAGCAGATTGTACCACGCTCTCAGTGGTTAACAATCGGGAAAAGCAACCTACTGTTCAATGCACAAAAGATCCAAAAGAATCCCATCTTTCAGATATCAGTGGACATTCTGAAGAATACCAACTTCTTCCAAGCATTGACTGCATCTGCAAATGTTCCTGCTATCTACCTGCAACAGTTCTGGAAGACAATGTCATATAATGAGAAGACTGGGGTTTATAGCTGTCAACTTGATGAACAATGGTTCGATCTAAGTGCTGATCTTCTTAGAAAGGCATTAGCGATCACTCCTGTCAACCCAACTCACCCATTTGAGTTACCTCCGACTGGTGACACGGTGCTAGATTTTGTTAATGAGCTGGGATATCCTGAACCTGTAGAATTTGTCTCCAGTATACGGACGAATTATGTGTATCAACCTTGGAGGGCAATTCTATCCTTGCTCAACCAGTGCTTGACAGGAAAGACGTCTGGCAGTGACAAACCCAGACACCCAGTTCTGCAAATGCTGTGGGGAATCGTCACCCAAACTAATGTTGATCATGCAGAGCTAATATGGGAAGAGTTTACTCAAGGGATCCAGACTTTTTTCTCTCACAAAGCAAGCCACAAAGCCAGTCTGAAGAACCCAAAGAAGAAAGCAACTCCTCTCCTCATCCCTTATGGACGATTCTCCAAAGTAATAATCTATTACTTGGCAAGTAATAACAACATCCATCGTCGTCCTGATTCTGCTGTTCATCACACTGGAGATGATTATGTCTTAGGAAATCTCAAGTTTGTCCCTAAAGGTGAGACAGTTGAAGTGTTTGGAATGGCAATCCCCGATCCCCTGATAACTGAAGCCATTCAACAATCCTCTTATTATCCCAAGTATCTGAAAATGGTTGCTGCTAATACAAAGAAAACCCCTCAAGGAAGTGCAAGCATGCAACCTGCAACAAAGCGGGCTACACCCAAGAAGCCCACAACCACCACACCTGTCAAACAATCCAAGCCAGCTCATTCTCCGACAAAGAAACCTTCCAAGCGTAAGCTTCCACAGAAAATTAGAAAGGGAAAGCCTACTTTCCATCTTGTTGACGAAGAAGATGAAGCTCAACAAGAATCTAATCCTCAAGAAGAAGGTAATGATCCTGATCTCGAACTAGCTAAGAAGTTGAGTTTGGAGACACATCAAGAAAAGGGAAAAGGAGAAGGTGATGATGCTGACCTGGAACTAGCTATCAAGCTAAGCTTGGATCCAGCCTTACTGCCTCAACGTCAGGCACCTGTTGGAGGAGTAACGATCAGGGATCCAGTGTCAGAAACAACTCCCAAACTGCATGAAGTAGTGGGAAAGGGAAAGGCCGTTGTATCTGAAGAACAAGTAGCTCATTCCCTGATCGATATGTCAAAGAAGAAAAGATCTACTGATCAGTTTATCCTTGCTAGGCGGGATCAAACTCCTCCTGATTCGACAACTGGACCTTCTAACTGGACCCTCTCTTCTCAACCGATGATGACACATCAGAGAAAGTGATCCATGAATCTTCATCAACGTCTGATTCAGAAGAATGAAAGTGAAACCAAAAAGCAGCCGCTGCTCCTGTATAGGGTGCATGTGGTACAAAATGAAGATCAAGATTTTGCATTTCTCAACAGCAATCTATTCCTAGTAGTCATCAGAGTCAGCGTAACTCACGCGTACCATCCTCTGAGTATCGCTATGACAGTGGGTGGTATGATTGTAGTGACAAGTACATGACCATTATACAGAGCATGTATATCTGAGCTTGCTTTGCACGAGCGAGACATACGGGATTTTTGTAGCCTATTGCTACTTTATGCTTTTCATCTTAAAATGATTTTGGTTTACACAACATGTGAACTGTTTGAACAGATTGATCCTGTTTGTATAATCTATCTTCAATCTTGTCTTTTAGCTTCTTTAAGTCCAAAAACTCTTCAGGGGAATTTGTTCTTCTTTTGTTTAAAATCCTTTTTTCAAAAGTGTACTTCTTCTAGTCTTTGTATTAGAATGGTCATGTAGTAGTAACTAAGGAGTATTTGTGCTGAGGTAAGTTCAGATTTTAAAGACGTTTCTCTTTCCTATTTCGGTTCTGGACGGATAATTATGTTTCTCATTTGTTCTCATCATTTTGTTCCTGTCTCTTATCTGTTAATTCAAAACTTTGCTCCGTTTTTTTCATTTCCTCCCAACCAGTTCTTATATCTGCAAGTTCAGGAGGTCACTGAGTCATCATTTACCTTCTGTTCCTGGCTTTTTATTTGTTTATTCTACTTGGGTACACCCATGATTCAATATGCATGTTCATCGAGAATAGACAGTAGTTGCATCATTTCGTTACAGAAGATGCTTACATTGTACAACATGTTCTGTTGTCTTCCTCTATACTGATCACTATGGAATAATATTACTATCAATCGTATAGTCAGCATCTAGAGTCAACATGTAGTTGTGTTATGTACTGTGTGTGTTGTGTGGTATCTCGTGTACATTCATGATACTCTCCATTATGATCTACTAAGGATCACTGTCTTTGTTCCTCAAATGGATTTTTCGATGTCATAGGATTGGCCCGGCTTCATCGTAGATTGTGATCTTCTCAACTGGATTTTGTCAGAACAAGGTCTGTGAAGTGGGACCCTCATCAACATCAGAATTTCGAATTGCATTCACGTTCATCAGCTTCAAAATTATGGTCACCATATGTTAGTGCCCCCCCCCCCCCCCCCCCCTCATTCTCGGTGAATCTATCCACTATCATTCTATATCAACGTTGTGGGTTGACCTTGTTCCCCTGCTTGAAGAAACAACGTGGTGTTCTTCTTCCAGTACTGCCTACAACTCTCGGGGCTTGCATTAGTAGCATCTTGGTCCTTGAAAGTAGTATGTAATAGATGGAAGTCGCTTTAGCCTTGGACAATTCACGTGCGATGTGCCTAGTCCGTTACAGTTAGTTAGCACTTGTTGGGTTTTCGCCGCTTGGACCAAGGATTAATCTATGCCTCCTCTGTTTGAGTCCTACATTTCCCGCTACACCATTTCTTTGATTTGTTTCTGTCTTGAAATGTTCCTTGATTAGTTCGCATTGTATCTTCACGGTACATCTTGAGACCAACTTTCCCGTCTTTGAACCATGCATTGTTCCTTGCATTAGACGAAATATTAATAAAAAAAGGGGGGACCCCTCCTTAACAAGTTGATTACGTTAGTTTTGATGGAAGATGGGATTATACGATTGAGTGAGTGAGGGCAAGTGTGTGGATAAGCTTTCAAGATCAAGTTTTCTCGTTTGAAGGACTTGCCTAAGGTCCACGGACGTTCTAAGTTGATTGTTTGTTTGAGGAAGATGTGATTTGTACGATTGAGTGAGGAGGGCAAGTGAGTTGGATAAACTTTCAATCAAGTTTTCAGTTGAAGAACTTCCTGAGTCCAGTTGAAAGTTGTCAGCAGGAGATGGTTCATTTGAGGATTGAGGAGACTTGGATGATTGTGTTGGATACTGTTGAACTGAGGCATTCGACACTAGTGCCAAAGGATCATTAGTTGGTTGAAGGAACCTTTGTCTCATTAGCATGTACCTCATGTTGCTTCAAATAGGCATAAAGCGGATCAAAATTAGACTCCTTCAAACCTCTGTTAAGTTTGACTTCAGTTATGAATCTACTCCACTCAGGTAACATGTTGTTCACAAACTTAGAGTTAAGTTGCATCATGGGCATGGTCATATTGATGTTTCTCATGTCATTAATGAGCTTCGTAAACCTAACATAGTATCCGTGAATGGTTTCTCTTTTGATTTGACGGATGTGTTCAAATTCATCGTATAACTGAGATTCCCTGTCATCCTTTGTTAACTCAGAACCTTCCAGAATCATCTTTACATTGTCCCAAATGTCTTTGGCGTCAGTATAGTGGTTGATGAGTGAGTAGATGTCTTTTGGTATACCTTGAAGTAGGATATTTGTTGCACGAATGTCAGCTTTATACCTTTCCTTTTCTTCAGCTGAAAGGTCGTTAAGGACTCTAGCACGTACTGGACCTTGTTGAACTGCACCCTCAGTTCCTGCAGCAATAACATCTGAGACCGTTCCCATATGAAATGGACCTTCATTAATGGACTTCATTATATTCTCTCCATTATCCTTTCCCAGACAGTACAGACGTATACGTTGTTGCCAAGATTCAAAGTCTGTTCTATCAAGCATTGGTGGGCGTGTATCAGAACCGGCACACTGGATATCTTCTGACATACTAGACATCTTGTTTTATTATGATATGATATGTTTTGATCGATCAATGATTAGTGAGTATACGTTAAAAGTGGTGAGGTTAACGTATTTGTTTCTTGTTTTAGTGATATTAAGTCCCAAGTTTGAAATATTTCAAATTCCTAAGACAGTAGCTCAACTCGCCGCCAGAGGCTACCAAACCGCTGCAAAGAACTAAGGCAACTCGCTGGTGGAATTTTAAGGCAACTCGCCGAACATAACTCGCTGCCAAGCAACCCGCCGCGAAGAAAGAATACAAACCGCCGTCTATATTTTAATCAAACCGCCGTTGAGTTTTCAAACCGCCAGAGTTTCCTTTAGATATTTGCTATTAAAATATTCAAACCGCTGATAACCTGTTCAAACCGCTGGTAAGCAACTCGCTGCTTAGTATAAAGCAACTCGCCTCTTGAGCAACTCGCCACCTAAGCAACCCGCCGTGTGTCAGAGAGTTGGTAACCTACTTAATAAAATATTATATTTAAGCTGAGTTGGTTAAAAAGTTAAGACTATGAGACCTAGATAAACTCATGTAGGTTCTGAATCAATTGGATGGTCAACCAACTATTTACGGTTTGAAAATGGCGTCAAAAACGATAAAAGTGAGATTTCAGTCCGAATTTGTAACTTAACATTTATGTAGAAAATTGTTCATATGTATAAGTATACTTAAACTAAGTACAAAAATGGTTTTGGATTTGTAAAGTACACTTAAATATGAAACTAAGGATATAAATATATCAATCATATCATTTACGGTTTATAAATTATGACTATTTTTATAAACATAAAAGTATACAAAATTTACTACTACCCGAACACTATACTATGTAAAGCAATTTTTGTAACTAAAACCCGAGGTGGTAGGATCCACTTCTTGGGAGTTTTAAAATGCTAACATACTGATAATAAAAGTGTCCCGACCTCGAGAACCTAAAAAATTATAACAAGAGTCATATATAAGCTTAAATGAGCCATAAAGCCTTATTGGGCCACTAGGCCCAATGTAACAAATTGGACTCGATGGACTTAGCTTTAGGCCCAATCCACTTGGACCTAACTATTGGGCTTTTTGGACTAAATTGAATAATATGAGTAAGTGGGCTAATAATAAAACAAGCTAAAAACCTAGAAAACTCTAAGTGTGAAATAAATATGTTGCAAGAGCATGATCATCATATAAACTACATGTATACATATACTTATTTAATTTATGAATTATCATTGATTTTTATCGACTAGAAACCTAAGACCCATTACAATTTGTATAGGTCTTGGTTGATTGACGCGCCTACTCCCGAAGTTTTTCATTTCATCGCTATTCCCTTCCGACATCACTAAGTGAGTTCATAGCCTCGCATTTTTATACTTTAATTGTTTTATAAACCCGCGAGGGGGATAACATGCTTGTTTTTAAAAATAGAACACAAGGGACCCGAATGTATGCTAGTAGCCTTGATTATTATAAGTTAGCTTAACTCGCTAGATAAAAGACCCGCGGAAATCATGAATTGTTAATTGCCGGGTAATGGCATACGCTTATACATGGAATAGTACTATTTGGAGGCTACCACCTCCAATCCGTGACGACTAGCTATCGTCTTGTGTCGGGAAAATGACACCACGGATGCATTGTATAGAGAATAATATGCACTCATAGCGAGGGTGTATAGTGGGCATTATTTTGATTATATGGTAAGGTTCGATGTCATGAGGCTTATAATAATCCCCCTATAACTTTGTCTGATCCACATCGTTATATCCTGATGAATTTTGAGAAATGATACTTGTGTTCGGAAAATTTTTATTGTTTATATATATATAAACTCTATGGATTCACTCAACATTATTGTTGACTTTTAGCATGTTTTATCTCAGGTCCTTGAAGGTAATTCGGCGATGGAGATTTTGGTTGTCGCTTATGGGAACCTAAATGTTTTGAAGGCCCATTAAATAAAAGTCATTCGAAGATGATTTGCTTACTACCTTGATAAAATACCACAAATTCGTCCAAATCATCATCAAGATTCAAACTAAAATTTGAATTCACAACACTATTACAAGAAAATTTCGCAGTCTTAACATTACCGAATCTTTGCAAAATCGCATCTTTATAAATCACCTAAGCCATATCCTTACCCATTATTTTCAAGATTTGTTCATGCCACAATAAAGCTATACTAAACAAGTGTGTAGCAATGAAATTTACCTTGCTCTCATCTAGAATGTCGTTAACTTGAAAGTAGTGCTCACTCTTAAATAACCAACCCTTCACGTCATCTCCTCTAAATCTTGGAAATTCTATCCTTGTTGCCCTGCTACATTTCCTCATTTCATCCCTTAACTCCCTTAACTGCTCTATTTCCTCCCTTAACTGCTTCATATCCCCCTTATTAACAAAGCTATTATATCCCTTAAACTCTCCTAAGTTTCCTCATCAACACCTACGCTGGATTGTGTTTGACTTGACATCTTTACCCTAGAATGATTAAAAGTTTAAGAATCACCAAACTATAACAACCTTACACCAAGAATATTAACTAACTACCAAGAATTGACCCAATGACATGTGTTTGCGATTGGGAAACAGAAAAGAAGAAGAATCTAGCCAGGAAAGAGGCTCTAGATACCACTTGATATGATCTTCCAGGTTCAGTTAAGAACGAAGTCGATCTTTCTAACTATCAAGAATCCAAGAACAAAGAATATGAATTCAAAATTGAAAGAAGAGATTTGTTATATCGATAGATGAAGTGTAGTTTACAAGATAGAAGGGAAATTGTTACAAATGAATTAGCTTACTGAAATGAACAAGTAGTTTGGGTATTTATATAAGGAATGGCTTTGTTGACTATTTTGTTGACTTCTAATATGACCCATATCAAAATAATAATAAAAAAGATAATTAAATAATTAAATATCAACGAACAATTAATAAAGCATAACAAATAATCATAACATCAACAATTATATTGCTAGATCTTATAAGTCAAAATAATAAAATTAAATTGACCACAAAAAAGTTGGAAAGTTTTAATTACAATCATGCAAAATTAGTGGCTGCGCTATCCTCCTGAGTCGAATGTCATGTGCAAACCCTGAAAGGGTTTATTTTACCCTACACCGTGCTGCACACGAAATCCTTTCCTTCTCTTTTTATTATTGTCAGTTGAAAACCTCAATGAACGAATTGATAAATGAATCAATTGATATCATATAGATATAAAACATAGTTTGGGGCCATTAGGCGAGTTCGATCCCCTCATCTTCTATGAACTTTTGCAATTTATTATATAAACTTTAAAAATTCTACGCAAGATTAGTCCCCCTGTGAATGAGTAATAGTTATGTGTAACTGCATTAACCGATTTAACAACGGTAAACCCTTCTGACGCGGGCATTCCATTGGATTTAGTTTAAAATTTTTGGTTACAAACGTAATATACATCAAACCAGGTTACGCCTAAACCCTAGTCAGGCAAAATATCTTCTTTAAATGATCTAATTACGGTGTAACTCCTACGCGAACTCCTGCGGGCTAGTTACGCCATAATTTAAATGCTTTAATTAAGTTGCTACATAATGCCATTTATTTTTTATTTAATTACAAATATGCCATCCAACTTATAAATTCTAATCTCATTTATGATGATTGATCTAATGGTCCATAAGTGTGCCTATTGTTTTTCACTTTAAAGTGTATATCACAACTAGACGAGTACCCGTGCATAGCACCGGTAATTTCTAGTTGCAGATAATTAACGATATGTGATATTGTGGTAAATATTTCTTATAACGTTCAAAATAAGCGTTTTTCTAACAAAAATATAAAGAATATCTGCAGAAAGTACCCGTAAGAGTTGAGAAGTGAAAGTGATGGTATACTGAGAGATTATTTTTCGTTGTAAAATAACATTTGTGTGGGAGATATGAAATGGTTTGTGTGGATTTATATGGTGGATGCGGTTACACATTTTTAATAATCATTTTCGATAGTAATGATTTTTAACAGTTACACTTTTTAATAATTATTGAAGACCGTTACAATGATAAATTAAATGGGCTATTATAATGTTATAATGATATTGATGACTGAATTTATTATTCAAATGTTGTTACAATTTATTATGTTTCATATAATAAAATTCAGTTTTCATTCCTTCCTAAAATACATTCAGTTTTCACTATCCTTAGTATAGAAGTATAGATAGATAAAATCACAATATTTATTTCCTCTTTTTGCTTTTTTATTTAAACGCGAGTCACAAATAAAAACAAAAAATAAAATAAAATTACATATGAATATATGAATCTTTGATAAAGTCAAGATCATGAAAACTCTAATAGCACAACATATAATTTCGCTGGCTTTCTTCTTTTTTTTTTGCTTTTTCACTCATGGACCAGCCAGACATTTTACTTTATGGCTTACAATAGTGGTGGCATTCGGTGGTAGAGGGGTTTGGTGGTGGTGGGTTTCGATGTTGATGGGATTACAATCATGGATGAGTTCGTTGGTGGAGGTGAATGGTGGTGTAGTGGTGGAGTTGGTGGGGAGTAGAGTTTATTGGCTTCATGAAACCCCGTTATGCAAAGCTGCAAAGAAACTAGGGGTGAGCATGGTTCGGTTTGGTTCGGTTTTTGTATAAAATCGAAACCGAACCGAAAAATTTTGGTTTTTGATTTTTAGAAACCATTCGGTTTCGGTTTTGTGTCGGTTTGGTTTTTCGGTTGTTGGTTTATTTTTGGTTTGGTTTTTCGGTTTCTATACGACTTATCGAGCTTTGCTTTTGCAAAGTCGATTTGGAATATCCATAAACCAACACCTTCAAAGCTTTAAAGAAACAATCAAATAAGAAAAACCAAAGAACAACAATGATTATAAGAACAAACGACCATATAAAAAACCCTAAAATCGATGCTAGTGTTATAAAGCAACCACATTAACAACGATAAAAACATAATAAACATAAAGACCTCATAGAAGAAAACCTACTTATTATGTGTCATAAATGGCTCTATGGACAAGATGTTATGAAACTAAGTGTAGTTACTCGACAATGATTTTAGTTAATTAGCGGAGCATATTATCGTCCCTTACGATTCGATCGAAAACTTTATTTGTGGCTCCCATGTTTATAAAGATCGGTTCGGTTTATATCTGGTTTTATTTTATAGCTAAAACCAAACGAACCAAAACTTTGGTTTTTCAAAACTCTGATAACCGAAACTATCGGTTATCAATCGGTTTCGGTTTTTTAGGTTTTGGTTCTTCGGTTTTTTTGGGTTTAGGTTCGGTTTTTCGGTTTCATGCACACCCCTAAAAGAAACCAACATATATATACACAATCTAAAAAATATAGCATACTTTCATCATTAGGGCTTTAAGAAAAGGAGGCATAACTTTTTTTTTAGGATTAATCGTAGCCTAATACCAACTACAGAAAAATGGATAAATTAGTATGAATAAAATGGTGTAGAAGTGGTATTTACGATTGATACTCATAAACATGATATTCTAAAAATAAGAACCAAAACGAAAGCAAAAAAGTTGTGAATGTGACGAAGTTGGATATTAGGAAGATATAAGTTGTTGGATCCCACTCTTAGATAGATCTTTACTGCCTGTTAAGGATGGTGATTAACATATGTTGTTATAAAGACTAATCACATAAGAGACTCTTGCTAAACAAAGCTAATGTCTATGCGGAAATTAGACAAAGCCTATAAGAAGAACAAGACTATTAAACTAAAAGATCCTTCTATGGATTTCTATTAATTAACAAGGAGAGTTGTGTTTTTTGGATTTGTTCCCTCTGTTTGGCCGTGGGTTGGGTTTCTTATATACTACTGAAACCCTAACCGTCTGTTACACAAAACGCGTCAAAGAGATATGCACTATCATTTCCTAAGATAGCTCAAGCATATCCTTATCACTAACTAACTATATATAACCGGACAAATATAGTACTACCAAAGGATCTAAATATTGTTTACAGCTTGGAACCATATTGGTTGCCAACACTAACTATGAAAGTTATCCTTACCGTAGGAAAATACATACTTACCAGTAGGAACTTTATACTCTTCCAGTAGGAACTACTTTCCTACTAGTGTAACTAACTATACAATATTCCTAACAATCCTCCCATAAAACTTGAATTTAAAGTAGTTAACTTCAAGTTTAGATAGATCTTTCAGTTAGGGGACTCTCGAGGATTGAACAGAAACACTCTTTAAACGTGTTAAACAGCAACTCTTAAAACAATTTTTTTTACTAATAAAGATTCATTCAGCATGAATCTTGATACGAACACTTGAATACTTCTGCACATATCAGCTGAATGACTAGTTGGCAAGCAGATTAGTCTTCATATGTAACCACCAGACAACAATGTAATTAGTACATCAATTAGGGTACAGACTATTTCATCACATCCCATGGTTGTGTTAAAATCCGGGGAGAGGTGAATCTAAGAAAAGTAATGGTTTATGAAACCTTTACCAGTAGACATTAACTCTTGGGGGATAGTCCAAACTCTTAAAACAATGAATCATTGGTGAATTGGAATACCCTATATGATTTTTGGCCAAATCATCAAAGACCATTAAATGGATTTTATTAGCCTTTATCAAATAGCCGTTTGCTTGTGGGTAGGCAATCCTTGGGGACAGAAAGGGTTGCTCCTTGGTGGATTAGCAAACCATCTCAACTAATTGGTACTGAAAACATTGGCCTGTTGAGTTACCTATGTTTAAGCAATCCATTACAGCTATATCAATTCATCTAGCATAAAAAGACCTGGGATTGAAACCATAGTTCAATTAATTCTAGCCTGAGAGGTGGTAAGTGAGAACCATTTATACTCTCAGCAGAATGAAGCAATGGGTGAGTTAAAGACCCTATAGTTTTGAGCAAAACTATTAAAGCTATTCAACGGATTTGAGATCTAGGTCACAACCAAAAGCCGTACCACTTATGGGAATCAACTCTTTCTTGTCTGTGACGAACATGGTGAGTTGAACAACCATTTGTTGTGTGGTGGTTAACCACACCCAAACCCTGAAAATAGTTTACTTTTAGACCTTGTGTGGCATGAACAAAACAACTTTGCACACCAAAGACTCAAAACTTATTTAAACAGTTTGCAAAAGCTTGTCAGTTGCCAAAATCCTTTTAACAAAACACTCGTTACTAAAACAAAAAGTGAAAACCATTTAAGATAAACTACACAAAATAGAGTTATATATCAAAATACAGTTTAGACACAGCAAAAAGTTAGAATATTTACAAGAGAGTTACAGAGTACCAAGATCAAGCAAGAGAAACTTGGGCAGCAACAAGTTGATTCTTGATGAACAGAATCAATTGCTCAGCAGTAGTCATGTCATTGCCCACAACATCCTTGGCAATCTCCAGCTTATGCTTTAACATCCTTTCCATGAGCTTCACTGAGAGAGGATAAGATACATCTGTAAACATGTACAACACCTCTCCAGAAACAGTTTCCAAGACATGAACATTGGAAAGAGTATACAGCCTCCAACTTCTAATCTGCCAATGTTGCTGATGATTCCAAACGAAAGAACCCTTACACCTTCTTGAGAAATCTTTCAAACCTGAAGATCCACTCTATTAACATCATTCCAGCACCAGTTAAAAGACGGTTTTCATAGTATTGACCACCAATCCATAGTAACTTTTAATTGATCCTGTCTATCCAACATATGAAGGATCTCTTTAAGTGGTAAAATGTTTGGATAGATGATCCATCATTTAAAGAGCATTATTCTCCCAGAGGAGTAGTGATCACCTCCCCTAACCAGCAAAAGCCGACAAAGAATAGGAGCCTCATCTTCAGGTCCTCATCAGAAACAACCTTATGAAATGTCTTCATAATCAACATCTAAATCCATACTTTGTAAGTATAGATTGGGCTTAGTTATTCGACTCTGCCAAAGAGACTTCATCTGTAGTATGTGCCAGAAGTATGGGTGTGAAGAAACAACTGGTTGTTGGGGCAACATCAGGCACAGATGGATGGGTGGCTTCAGTAGACTTTTGCTTCTTCGAAGTGTCTGGTGCCAGAGCTTCACCAGCTCTTTTTAGAGTCCTTCTGAGTTCATGAGACTTAAGATCTGCCACAGCCATCCTGATCTTCTCAAACTCAGCTATGAGTTGCTCATCAGTCAAGGATTTCACATATGTCATAGTCCAGCCAGTAGAGTAAATGGTGGTACTCTTGTTTCTTGACAAATACTCTCAATGTATCCCTTTGTTGCAGCCTGGTGTCATTGGTTTATCCCTTTCTCTTTGCCGTTTGTTCAAGCAATTGCCCTCTTCCTTTTGATTGATAACTAATGCAACCATCCTCTCAGACAAAATTATCAGTCATTTCTCACTGCACCCAGAAGCTCAGAAGAAAGGCCTGCCATTGGCTTGAACTTTGAGTCATGATGTAATCCAATATGCTGAATTTAGCATAATGCTATTGCAGATGAACGAACCTCTGCTTGTCTTGGTCTCCTCTGAGTTGTATTGTTCATCGTTTGATTCTCGCTGTATTCAGATTACTCTATCCATATGATTACAAACATTGGTATTCATATGATCTTGTACATCAAACGGAGTATTCGAGTCATATGAGAGCCCGATCTCATCGTAGTTTTTTTTTTTTTTTTTTTTTTTTTTTTTTTTTTTTTTTTTTTTTTTTTTTTTAGATTGGATCTTCAGATGAAAGATTTACCAATGTGCATGGTCTGTGTGGTTGGGAGCCTCAATATACTTCAGGAGGCGAATGCATGATATTTGATCAGCTTAAAGACATGGTCCACTTTGAGTGCCAATCATTCAGCATCGTCATCAAAATTTGTGGCATATTCTCCTGCAAAAAACAACACACTGTCTCTTTATCCAGTACATTGTCAGCACATTCTCATGAGCATTCATAAGCTGCATTGTCTTTTGCAAGTAGTCCTGAAATCCTGAGGACGCTTTGGTTGTGGACATTCTCGTGCTATGTGCCCGATTCCTTTGCAGTTGTAGCACATAATGGGTTTAGCTTGACCAGGATTCACATTGCCATCTCTGTTCTGACCTCCAGCATTCCTAGCTTCACATTTCCCTCTTGCAGTGTTCTTCTGTAATGGTCTTCCTTTATTATTCGCTTGTAATCTCCTCGAACATCCTGAACAACAACTCTGTCGTCTTGAACTGTAGCATTGTTCCTTGCGTTTGAGGAAGTTCGGAGTTGATTGTTCGTTTGAGGAAGATGTGCTTTGAATGATTGATTGAGGAGGGCAAGTGTGTTGGTTAGGCTTTCAATCAAGTTATCCGTTGGAGTGCTTCAGTGTCATTTGACAGTTATCATCAATTGATGGTTGATTTGAGGATTGTGGAGACTCAGATGATTGTGTGGATATCTGATTTGAGACATTTGACACTTTGTGCCAAGGGGGTCATTTGTAGGTTGATTTGAACAATTTCCATCAATCATTCTGTTTCATTTGATGTAACTAATGTGGCTTCAAGTAAGCATACAACTGATCAAAGTTAGACTCTTTCAAACCTCTGTTGAGTTTTACTTCAGTTATGAATCTGCTCCATTCAGGTAACATGTTGTTCACAAATTTAGAGTTAAGCTGCATTCTGGACATGGTCATCTTGATGTTTCTCATGTCGTTAATGAGCTTCGAAAACCTAACATAGTAAACATGAATGGTCTCTCCTTTGATTTGACAGAAGCGTTCAAATTCATCGTATAATTGTGATTCCCTGTCATCCTTTGTCAACTCAGAACCTTCCAGAATCATCTTCACATTGTCCCAAATATCTTTGGCGTCAGTATAGTGGTTGATGAGAGAGTAGATGTCTTTTGGTATACCTTGAAGTATGATATTTGTAGCACGAATGTCAGCTTTATACCTGTCCTTTTGTTCAGCTGAAAGGTCGGCAAAGACTCTAGCACGTTCTGGACCTAGATGAAGTGTACCCTCACCTCCTTCAGTAAGGGTATCTCTCATTGTTCCCATTTGAAATGGACCTTCAGTAATTGATTTCATTATATTCTCTCCATTATCTTTTCCCAGACAATACAGACGAATCCGTTGTTGCCATGATTCAAAGTCTGTTCTATCAAGCATTGGTGGGCGGGTATCGGAACTGGCATACTGGATATCTTTTGACATATTAGACATCTTGATTTATAGTTTACGGGATTTTACAAGTCTAAGATTTAAACCGATAAAAGATTTAACGGGATTTTACAAAATCAATATAAACCGTAAAGAGTGATAGTTTGATGTTAATGTTCGTTTGTGTTTGAATAATGTTCTTTAAGTCCTTGATTCTGTAGATTTTTATTGATTTGTTATGTTTAATTAAGTGTCGAATTTAAGTCCAAAGTTCCGAAGATGACCTAGAACTATTTTACTTAAAACACAAGCAAACCGCCACCAAGAACTACAACAAACCGCCACTGAGATAAGGCAACTACCGCTGGAAATCAAGCAAACCGCCACTATTAAAATATAGCAAACCGCCGTGTAAATTGAACAAACCGCCGCGTCCAGTAAAGCAAACCGCTGGCTGAATAAACAAATCAAACCGCTGCCAGTAGCTATCCAAACCGCCGCCTGAATTATTCCTCAAACCGCTTCCTAAATTGACCAACTCGCCGTGTGATTTAATAAGCAAACCGCCGCTAAGAAAAATCAAGTAACTCGCTGCCTGTTGTTTAATAGCAAACCGCCGTGAATTTTGGCAACTCGCTGTCTGAAAATTAAAGTAACTCGCCGGCTAAACTTGGCAACTCGCCATGAGTTTTGACAAACCGCCTCGAGTAACTCACTTCCTGTTGGTAACTCGCCTTTGACTGGTTAAACCGCCTTTTACCTTTTTCCTAAAAACGTGGATCTTGTCCCCTCTTTTATCAAACCGCCACTTAGAATATGATTTAATAATCAACCCACCACGAAGAACATAAGCACGAAATAAGCAATTTTTAACCAAATAAGCTTTTTACCTACGTAAATAAGCTATAAATGCTTATAACTAACTTGGTAGGAGATGCTTAATCAAACACTAACACGATTATCCTTGTGGATCTTCACAAACACACCAAACCGCCACATAGAACACATAAATAAGCCATACCTTTTCAAGCTTAGATTTCGATCTTGATGCTTATCTATCACATGTAATGGCAACAATCTAACCCTTTTAGTGTGTAGAACAAGTAAGGAACAAGATCAACAAACAAACAAGCTCAATTTGATTTTTGAGCTGTAGCCTTTTTCCTTCACAAATAAGCATGAATTTAAGCTTAATCAACCATAAGAATCAATCACAAATTCAAACCCGCTCTGATACCAATTGTAGGATCGTTTGATTCATAACACGGGTGATGATTCTTGTGATTGGGCTAGTTTCTAGAGAGAGAAACACATGAGAGGTTTTCTAGAGAGAGAAACAAGTGTGTTTAAATAGAAAATGAATAATGACTAGCTTGCCTCTTCCAAAGTTGGAAGAGGCTTATATAGATTTTACAAAATACCAGGTATTAGTACCCGGCTTAAAACCGAAAGACATATGATTAACTATTAAACTATGAACTATTATAAACAACAAATATACGGGGTGACAGAGTCTTTTACTCATATCTAACATAAAGGTTATGCTCAGGAAGAGGGTATTGATTTCGAAGAATCATTTGCTCCAGTTGCTCGCTTTGAAGCTGTTCGGATTTTCATCGCATATGCTGCACACAAGTCTTTTCCAATTTATCAGATGGACGTGAAAATGGCAGTTCTTAATGGTTCATTGAAGGAAGAGGTTTATGTTGCACAACCAGACGGGTTTGTTGATCCTGATCATCCAGAAAACGTTTACCGTCTAAGGAAAGCACTACATGGATTGAAACAAGCTCCAAAAGCATGGTATGATGAACTCTTAAATTTCCTGATGTCCAAAGGTTTTACTAAAGGTATAATTGACCCGACTCTATTCATGATAAAATACGGGGAGGACATTCTACTTGTGCAAATTTACATTGATGACATCATTTTTGGGTCTACAAACCCTAAATTTTCTAAACGATTTGAAAAATTAATGCATAGTAGATTTAAGATGTCCTTAATGGGGGAAATGAAATTCTTTTTAGGACTTCAGATCCACTTATATAAGAGACGATAGTGTGGACAAAATTTAGTTATCATTCATTATAATCAGAGTTTTTACAAAATGCGGGTCCCAAAATTTAAAATATCAAGTTTTGAATGATAACAGTTCAGCCACCTTCGAGTCCATGCCACTCCGTACCGCAACTTGCTCAATTACCTGCAGATCAAAACATGCTATAAAGGGTCAACACAAAGGTGTTTAGATTGAAATTCATAAGGTTTTGATAAGCCATTTTGAATACAAGATATAGTGTAATGAATTGAACAAACACAAATTACTAATGAAAATGTTATTTTATGATCTTGGGTTAACGTTATTATATACCCGTTATTTGTAATAAATTTCAACGAATGCAATTATCATAGTAACGAGTGTATTACTGAGACGTTATTGTATTGTTATGTCTGAACTGTCCTTTGTCTGGACATAGTATATTCTGGTCTTAGCTCATGGCACACAAACTGACTAGTGTATATAAAACCCAAAATGAGTGTAAATTTAAAGAGATATCTGGACACCTTGGTGTAGGTAATACTGCCATATGACATAAAGGAAATTCCAATATTGTGTGTTTGGTTACTCTATCCGGCTAACACAAACATGATATCGTCAAATCCCGTAGATCTATCCAAAATATTTGCGTTCACAATTTGGTCCGAAAAGGTAATTAATGTCCATGATAGAGGACTTTATGGCATATAAAAACTATAACAGAAAGCTGAAATAGAGTATCCGGGATATCGGATAAAACCTTGTAAAAACACTGTATTCCCCTGGTTTAAGCATGTATAAGTCTTTGAAAAGTATCACAAGTTGTTACATAAAAAAACGATTATGCAAAAGAGTTTATAACAAGCATGAAACCCCCTCGCTGGTTTAAAAAACATGTAAATTAAGTATAAAGCGAGAGGTATGAACTTCACCTGATAGGTTATATATAGTAAAATATTCTGAAATGAAAGCTGACGACCTTTAATCACAATCTTACCCGTTTAATAGTTGATATAATGAAATGATAGTAAACAAGCCACGTCAAACAACCTGAGTAAGAAATAAGTCAATTACTTAGGAAGATTGTACTATTAGAACTTTGTTTAAAGAAGTTATGAGTTTGATGTGAAGACTTTAGAATTATTTGTATCAACGCGTTCGTTGCCGTTGATATAATGAAATGATAGTAAACAGCCACGTCACACAACCTGAGTAGAATATGTCAAGTCTTAGGAAGATTGTACTTTAGAACTTTGGTTTAAGAGTTATGAGTTTGATTGAAGAGTTTGGAATTATTGTATCACCGTTCGGGCCATCATAATTCAGAAGTCATTCAGTAAACGTTTGAGGAGCTAGGGCACTTTAAATCGTAAACCCAACAACTTAGTCAGAACGTAATACCAAGATGAAACCTCTTAATATGAAGCTCCCTAGTATTGTGGTACAATGTAGCTTCCGGATGATCGGTTTTAAGCGTTTTATTCAATATCTGGAAATGTTAAGCACGAGAAGCGTTAATTAAAGTTATGTCAGATAATGTTTTGAGCATGATTTTATACTTTTTCAAAATGTTACATTTTAGACCCTAGGGTTTGGAAAATTGCAAATAGGTCCTTTGAGTTTGCATTTTTACGACTTTGGTCCTTTAAATTTGAAAGATATACCAAGTAGACCTTGGACTTTAAAAAGTGACATAATAGATCCCTGTAGTTATAACTTTGATAAAATTACACTTTTAGCCCTTTTAGTTATAAGTTTCCGAAAGTTACGATATATACCCCTTGCATGGATTTATAATTACAAAACATGTCCAAATTGGCATGCAAGCTTAGTTTAACATTTCAATAGGAATTTATAAGTTATAATAAATAAAAATATGAAGTTTTAACGCAACACAAGTTTAAAATAACGATTCGTTAGGCTAGGAAGCAAAACGGGTCAAATTAGGGTTTCAAAACGTAAACGCGCGGGTTTTAAGTTCAAATTCCTTCATTAATCAATAAAGTGGTTATTTTAACATTAGTTAAGCATGCTAGGATAGATTATAACAATATTTAATCATTATAACATTTAGTTTTAAGAAAAACGCGAAATTAGGGTTTCGGGTGTACGGTTTTGGATCAAAATGGAAAATGAGCATGAATTGAGTTATGAAACTTTAACAAGAGTATATTTAGGATCATATGAACATTATAAGGGTGTAGTAGCAGAAGTAGAACATTCAAAACCTGGGTTTGAGCTTCAATGATCAAAAATGGTGGAAATGGGTCGTTTCGGGTAGTATTTCCACTCGTACGCCTTGTATCTTTACTCCAGGGCTTCACTTCTTGAACTTATTTAATGATCCTAGGATCATAAGGGAGCAAATTATTGCTGCCTATAATGGGTATGAGATAAGAGAGTGGGGGATGAGAATGAAGTGAAGGTTTCTAGCTCTATTTATACTAGTTTGAGATCAAGGAGGTTAAGGAAGCTCATGAATCTGATGTGAGACACTTGGAAGGTCTAGTACATGATGTGGTGAAGCTAGGGGCTGAGTATGGATGAGTCATGGATGCTAGAAAGCAACTAGAAGGGTGTTTGTGGTGGTACTTCAGCCGCGGCTGAAATGAGTCATCAAGGGGGTCATGTGGCTTCATTTTTAACCAAGGAAAGGTATAAGGAGGTGGGTAAGCTGATTAAAGGATTCTAGAAGGAGTTCATGTAAGTATATGCACATGGATGGGTCTTAAATGGGTCAAAATGGGTCAAGTTTAGCCGCGGGTCTGTTTTGGGCTCGGCATGGTTTTCAAGAGTCTTTCCAAGGTACATTGTGTTTATAATGATTAAGGATAGATGAAATAGGTTGTTAAGGTCTGGTATTAAAGTAATTAGCAAAGATTAGCAATTGGTTTGGGTTAAAACGGATTAGAATTGAAGAAACAAGGTCACGGGTTCAAATAGGGCTCGTTTAGGGTTTTCTTGAATTTCTACGATTATATTTCTTGTACATTAGGTCAAGATTGATAGATTATTGATCCTAGGTAGTATATTAAGGATAAATAATAATAATTGATAGGTGGTTTGAGTTAAAATGGGTAGAAAATGAATAAACGGGTCAAAATGATAATTAGGGCATAATTAGGGTTTTCTAGATTCGTTAAGGTTTTCTAGGCTTTGATTTCTTGTACATTGCCAAGTTAATGATAGATAATGATTTGTAAACTCATTTTATGAGTTTACAATGGCCCTTGGTTGGTTATTTGGGATTAGAATGGTTTAAAACGTGTATTAGGTTAATGAACAATTAGGTTACATTTAGGGTTTCTAGGATATGTTTTACGTACAAGTGGGAAGTAAAATGATGAGTCAATGAATGACTATATGATTGTTATGATTGTTAAAATAAGTTATTTCAACTTATTTGGGGGGGAGTGTTGGTTAAGGTTTTAAAATGGTTATAATGAAGAACCGGGTCTTTGGGTAGTATTTAGTCGGGTTTTGGGTCTTTTGTCTTTTGAATTAGGGTTTTGAGTGCACAAAAAACGATGTATGAAATTTTATGAAATAGAATATTAGGGTTTTACACATTGTATATTGAGGTGTAGTAGCTTGTCAAAATAAGTGGGTGTGAAGGAAATTGGAATGAAAACGGAGGTAAAACTGTATTTTAGAGATTCATAGCTATAATGACTTTAAAATGAGCTTTTAGAGAATTTGTACTTTGAGTTGAAGGGGATTTTTATTTCAAATGAGACTATTATAGTGATTATAATAATTTCTTTTGTAGCTTGTGCATTCACTGTGATATCAACCTTACATGAAATTAAGGCGTTTTGGGCTACGATAAACGGTTTTAAAGCCCGTTTAGATATAACATTGTGAATGGTACATTATAGGAATAATGTACTTTGTAATAATGATATTATGATATTGACTTGACATGTTATGATGTTTGCTTGACATAGGATTGTCATAGATAGGTTGCGTGAGCTCGTCTACTTTAGTTATGACATACTGAGATATTGACAATGCAAGTATGTTACTAAAGCAAAGAATTTCCCCCGTTAATGTGATCATAGTAAAATAGATTGATTATGCATTTGATGAAAATTCTGGGTTGTTATAGTCTCCACCCCTTACAGAAATCTCGTCCCGAGATTTAATTGAAAGTTATAGTGAATAGATGTAGGTACTGGGCATGAATTTGATTTTTATGTTAGGTTAATCAAGGTCACAAGTCCACGTGTGTGATGCATTTATAATTATGTTACGTACCATAATTATAGTTACCTCCTTTCACACGTCTACTTATTTTCAAGATCATACCTCTTGATGATAGTCAATAGAATTTCTCTAGATCCTGATAGAATCTGGGTGAATAAAATACTTCGATTTACGGAACCTGTGGGTTATGGCCTACTTCTGCTATGCCACTCTAATCGTAAAGAATTGTTATTCGTTAACCTTTAAAAGTCAACATCGAATAAGAATGCTATCACAAGTCTTTGTCAAAATTTTCATACCTAGTGGTATTGAAATCATTTGACTTTGCATAGATTCTTGTGTGTTTCCTTGTTATTACGTTGCAGAATATAACAGAGAATTTTAGTATACGAAGATTATGGAATGAGTGATGTTAAGGAATGATTATGAATTTGTAAGAGAGTTGTTAATCATGTGAGATACAGATTTTTGAAATGAACAAATGATGAAGGTAATGATGATAATGAAGATAATGATGATAATGATTAAGGGATTGTTTATACAAACGGATTGAAAGAAACTTGTTTGTACGTATGTTATATACTTAAGCCTACTTATTTATAATTTGTCACTTACAAAAAGAAGCGCCCAACTTCTTGTAACTGAGAATTTATAAACTCATAGTTCAGAGATTTAAAATTTCCTTATTCAAATGAAGAAGTGACCTAATTCATTTCAATAAGATGATCATAAATCGTCTTACCTAAGCATAAAAACACGATATGGTAATGTGTAGAAAATGATATGATCATGATTTGTTAGATAATATTGAGATGTTGATTGTACTGAAGCCCATATAATTGAGGATGATAATTTATGTTTCAAAGGTATGAGGAGAGTATTCAGAGTTAAACATGATAGAATCGACGAATTTTGATACCACCAGATAACAAGATGTAACGGAATTATCACTTTATTATTTCATGGATAACTTTACATACGAACTTTACATATGAAAAAGAGTTGATACTTATGCTAAGTATCTTGTAGTAGAATAAAAGTAACAGACGACGAGGATTGATGATTGGGGTTTTTAGATTGAAGAAGATTCTGATGAGAGTTGAATATCCTCGAGAGTTGTTTCTAGGGTAGAAATCCTAAAGTGAACAAAATTAAACTCATCCCTAAGTATGTTTTCCTGTGGCCCTGTTGTTTGCTTTTGAGCACCGATTCGCATAATGTCCTTTCTTTCCACAGGCATTACAAGTTACGGATACCGTTTGTAGATTGTTTCTAGTGGTTTTGTTTCTGCAGTTCTTGGTCAGATGACCTACTCTGTTGCAAGTCCGGCACTTGACAGTACAAGGACCTATGTGATGTAGGGTGCATCTTTCACACAAAGGACGGTTTCCAGTATATCCGTTGGTGGCAGTATAAATCTTGAAGGTTTCTTGTCTTCTATTCTGCTGTCGGTGGTAATCATCATTACGGTTGTTATTGTTGTAGTTATTCTGATAGTTGTTGTTGTTGACGATGTTCCCTTTATCCTCAAGCTTTCGTTTGTGATCATTGGTTTCTTGCACGGAATCACGCTTTATTATTTGATCCATTAACCTCTGGGATATGTTGATGGCTTCCTCCAAAGTTTGAGGCTTCGAGGCAGTAACGTTTCCTTCAATGCTTTGCGGTAGTCCCCCGATGAAAGCTTCCATAAGTTTCTCAGAATTCGGCACCATGTTTGGACATAAGATTGTTAATTCTTGGAATCTTCTAATATATGTCTTGAGATTACTTCCATTTACAGTTAGACCATAAAATTCATCTTCCATTTTCTTGATCTCAGTTCGAGGACAGTACTTGTTTGTCAGAAGCCTTTTTAACTCAGTCCAGGTGATTTGATTAGCTTGCTCTCATCAGTTAAAGTACCAGTAGCAAATGTTACTCTGTCTTCCTCGGCACACTTGCTACGAGAAAACACTGACTCAGTACGTTCAAACCAGCGAATGAGATCAACAGCTCCTTCTGTGCCATTGAAGTAGAAAGGTTGACAGTTTATGAATTCTTTGTAGTTTCCTCTTTTTGCTACAGGAATTTCTCTGGGTTCAGTGTTCCTATTGGAATTGTCGGAGTTTTTGCATCTGCAGAAGCTTGTGCTTTCAGAGTTGATGGAGATGTCATCCTTAATCAGTAGCCGGTGGCATCCAAAGTTATGATGGTGTTTCCAGATGTTAACGTCCTTTGGGAGGCATTCTATCAAACATAAGATGTACGTAGTAAGAATGTATCATATGTTTTGAAAAGTAATAAAGAGAATGTGATGCTTTAAAATGCTTCAAGGAAAATGATTATTTTGGAATTTTTTAAGCACTTAGTGTTATGTAAAGACGGATATACATGACGCAAATGTAGAAATGATGTGAAAGGAGATAAGTTTGGAAAAATAAGGTATGAAACGGGATTGCCTTTATAAATAACTTGCCTTTTCACTGTACATAGTCAAGATTTAAAAGCGTTTTTATTATACCACACTATCCCGGGGTTATGATAAAGTCTATAACTTGTCTAGAGTTTATTGATCTGGAGTTGGTAGATGACATCTTAAAGATCTTGCTGGATTTGTTTGGTGACGAGCTTGGATTTTCTCAATGATTCGTTCAAGATTGGAAATTCTGTAGTGAGCAAAGGCAATCTTATCCTTTTGCCATAACCATTTCTTTTGAAGTTTGACAATCTGAATACAGATTTCCTTGAGTTTAGTCTTTTGTTTGTTACCATTTATACGTCCTTCTTCCATTCTCTTAATGCGGTGAAGATAGAGTTCGTTTAAATAATTCAAGATATCTTCGACTTGTTTGTCATGATGTTTCAGATACATCTTATCTTAACTTTTTCCTATTTCACATACTTGAGGGGGATAGAAGTATAAATAGGAAGGACTGGTGATACGAATTACAGTTTGATTTCCGAGATGAATTAAAATAATTAGTTGAGGAAGAAGATGGGGAATGGATTCGCTTCTTAGGGGTAATAGTTCTTCAGGAATAAAGAAATATCGAGGATTAAATAGTAGTGATGGTGGTAATATTAGAGATAGAGTTAAAATAGCTGGTGGAGTAATTGGGATTGGTGATTGAAATACGTAATTCCTATAGCATAAAATTTTGTACGTCCTTAAACAAGGATTATTATAGAAATGTGGATAATACTGATGGGATAATTATCTGTAGAGTTTTGTGAAGAGTTAAAAGAATTTCTTTCCCAATGAAACTGGATTAATCTGATGAGACCGGAAGTATAGTTAAGAATTATTCTAGAGGAAAGAGCGTCCTAAATCTCTGAAGTAGAGCGTTGGGAGAAAGACATCGTTCTATTAACAACCTTGTTGTATAATAACATAAGTTATTTATGTAATGTATAATAGTATGCATATTTTACACTACTTGTCCGGAAGGTAGTGGGCAGGCACGGACCTTGATGGCTAAAAAAGAATGGGGTTATTGTTAAGGTTTTGCCTTGTTCTTATAAACCATGGCGCTGAGTACAGATTGTAACACCCCCATTTTTACATATAGCAGCGAAAGCTAATCTGGGGTATTACTTCATGGAAACCAACAATCATTAATCATAGAAAATGACCCAAAAGAGACGTTTGTTCAAAAGATACGTTAATCTTTATTTCAAATTAGAGTTTTCTACAAGGTAGGTCCTAAATTCTAGTTACATACAAGTGAATGATAACAAGTTTTAGCCATATTCTTGTCCATTGACACTCAGTGCGTATTTTGCTCAATATCCTGAGATAGACATGCTTAAAAAGGCAAATAAAGGTTGAGTGAAATTCATAGGTTTGATAAATAGTTTGATACAAGTCTAGTTTAATATTGTACACAAACACAATTATTATGAAAATGTTAATTGTTTTGATCTTGGGTCAAGTTATTATATTACCCGTTATTGTAATAATTGCAACCGGATGCAATTATCATGTAACCGTGTATTATATGTTAGGCCTTATTTGGTCTGTCTGGTCTTGTCTGGTATAGTATAGTCTGGTCTAAGCTCATGGCACACAAACTGACTAGTGTATATATATATATATACCCAAAATGATATATATATATATATATATATATATATATATATATATATATATATATATATATATATATATATATATATATATATATATATATATATAGATAATGGCCCTCGGTGTAGGTAATTGCCATATACCTATGAAATTCAAATATAGTGTGTTTGGTTACCTATCCGGCTAACACAAACAGGATTCGTCAATCCTGATAGATCTATCCACAATATTTACGTTCACCCGTAAGTGATTAATGGTCCATGATGATGAGGGACTTTTGGCATAATGTAACTTAGACAGTAGCTGTAATAGTGTATCAGGATAGCATATAACTTGTAAAAACACTTGTATTCCTGGTTTAAGCATGTATAAGTCTTTGAAAAGTAATCACATTGTTATAAGATAAACGAGTATGTAAAAGAGTTTGTAACAAGCATGTATCCCCCTCGCGGGTTTATAAAACATGTAAATAAGTAAAAGCGGGGCTATGAATCTTACCTGATAGGTAGATGTAATAATTATTCTGAAATGAAAGCTGACGACCTTATCAAAATCTTAACCGGGGAATGTTGATATAGTGAAATGATAGTAAATAGCCACGTCACACAACCTGAGTAAATATGTTGAGTCTTAGGAAGATTGTACTCCTAGGAACTTTTGTTTTAAGAGTTATGAGTTTGATTGCAGAGTTGAATTATGTAGCACCGTTGGCCATCATAATTCAGAAGTCATTCAGTAAATGTTTGAGGAGCTAGGGCACTTTAAATCGTAAACCCAACAACTCAGTCAGAACGAAATATCAAGATGAAACTCCTTAATATGAAGCTCCCTAGTATTGTGATACGATATAATCGGTTTTAAGCGTTTTAATCGATATCTAGAAATGTTAAGCACGAGAAGCGTTAATTAAAGTTATGTCTGGTAAGGTTTTAAATATGATTTTACACTTTTTCAAAATGTTACATTTTAGACCCTGGGGTTTGGAAATTTGCAATTAGGCCCTTGGAATTTTGCATTTTTACGACTTTGGTCCCTCAACTTTGAAAGATATACCAAGTCAACCTTGGACTTTAAAAAGTGACATAATAGATCCCTGAAGTTATAACTTTGATAAAATGACACTTTTAGTCTTTTTAGTTATAAGTTTCTGAAAGTTACGATATATACCCCTTGCATGGATTATAATTACAAAACATGTCCAAATTGCCATGAAAAAAGTTATTTTTAACATTTTCAATAGCATTTTTAAGTTATAGTAAACTAAAATATGAAGTTTTAATGCATCAAAGTTTAAAATTAACGACTCGTTAGCTAGGAAGCCAAAACGGGTCAAATCTAGGGTGGTTTTAAGTTCAATTCCTTCATTAAGATAAATAATCGTGGTTCTCTTTAACATTAGTTAAGCATGTAGGATAGATTATAACAATTTTTAACCATTAGCAACATTTGGTTCGGGTGTACGGTTTTGGATCAAAATGGAAAATGAGCATGAATTGAGTTATGAAAATTTAACAATAGTATATTTAGGATCATATGAACATTATAAGGGTGTATTAGCAGAAGTAGAACGTTCAAACCTGGTGTTTGAGCTAAATGATCAAAATGGTGGTAATGGGTTCGGTTTCGGGTGTATTTCCACCTCGTACGCCTTGTATCTTTACTTGGGGCTTCAATTCTTCAAGGGCTTCACTTCTTGAATTCTTTATGATTCCTAGGATCATAGAGAGCAAAGGATTTGCTGCCTATAAGGGTATGAGATAGAGAGTGGGGGATGAGAATGAAGTAATAGGTTTCTAGCTTTATTTATACAGTGTGAGATCAGGAGGTTAAGGGAAGCTCAGAGTAAGCAAGGGTTATGATCTGGTATTGACACATAGAGGGTCTAGTTAGGGAGGTGTATAAGCTAGAAAATGAAGTGTGGAGGTCTAGGAAAGTAGCTTGTATGTGTTGTTAACCTTTCTTGCTGCCGCGGCTGAATGGAGCAAAAACAAGGCCATGTGCTTCTCAAATTTGACCAAGGATTGGTCTAAGTAGGTGCATAAGCTGCTTGAAGGTTTCTAGAAGAGTTCTTAGGTGGTCATTTGCACATGGTAGCAATTTAGAGGGGTTAAAATGGTCATAGAAGCAAACCGGGTCTATTTTGGGTTCGACGGGTTCTTCAAAGGTTTTAACAAGGTACATTGTGTTATAAATGATTAAGGAATGATGAAATAGGTTGTTAAGGTCTGGGATTAAAGTAATTAGCAAAGATTAGCAATTGGTTTGGGTTAAAACGGAGTAGAATTGAAGAAACGAGGTCATGGGTTCAAATAGGGCTCATTTAGGGTTTTCTTGACTTTCTTAGCTTATATTTTGCATACTTTTGATTAAGAATGATGGAATACAAATCCTAGAGCTTATATAAAGTATTATTAATGAATTTTGGTCGTTGGTTTAAGTTAAAATGGGTTGAAATTGAGAAAACGGGTCAAAATTACAATTAGGGCATAATTAGGGTTTTCTGGATTCGTTAAGGTTTTCTAAGCTTTGATTTCTTGCACATTGCCAAGTAAATGATAGATGATGATTTGTAAACTTATTTTATGAGTTTACAATGGCCCTTGGTTGGTTATTTGGGATTAGAATGGTTTAAAACAAGTAAACGGGTTAAATGAACCAATTAGGTACATTTAGGGTTTCTAGGATATGTTTTACGTACAAGTGAAGTAAAATGATGAAGTAATGATGAAATAATGATTGAATAGGATTGATATGATTGTAAAATAAGTTATTACAACTTATTTGAGTGTTGGTTTGGGTTTACAATGGATAAAAGCCAAGATACAGGTCATGGTTTAGAAACTAGCTCGGTTTTAGGGTTTAGGGTTTTGAATTAGGGTTTTGAGTGCATAAAGATGTATGAAAGTTTATGAATAGAATATTTAGGGTTTATACATTGTAGAATGAGTGTAGTAGCTTGTACACAAGTGGTGGTGAAGAAATTAGAATGAAAATGGAGGTAAAACGGCTATTTTAGAGATCATGCTTAATGACTTGTACATTGTGCTTTGAAAACTTGTACTTGACTTGGAGGGAGTTTATATTTCAAATGAGATGTTATATTGCTTGTACATAAGCTTTAGTATCTTGTACATTCACTTTAGATGTTTACTCTTCATGAATTTAGGGTTTTAGAGACATATGATAACGGTTTAAAGCCTGTTTTGATATAACGTTGCGAATAGTACATTATAGGAATAATGTACCTTGTAATAAGGATATGATGATATTGACTTGACATATTATGATATTTGCTTGACATATATGAAGACAGGATTGCCATAGATAGGTTGCGTGAGTTTGTCTACTTTAGTTATGACATATGGAGCCCTTTCTACAAGTTTGAGCCCAACTTGGACTTCTTTTCCTTTTTTTTTACTATTCCCGTTTTTACTATTCATCCATAAATAATTTTTTTTATTTTCTTTATTATTTACTAAAAGAACTTGAAGTTTGATAATTTATAAAAACCATAAACTATCTCCAAAACCTTCTTTCGCAAAACCTACGTTTTACGCTTTCTAAAAATAACTTTTCATTTCCAAATTCACTTTCTATATATGGAAAGTTTACCAAAAACTCTCATATTTTAACAAACTCATTTCTTTCACAAATGACACGCTTCACATTTTAATCCATCACCTAGACAACCACTTATTAACCAAAACAATTCTTTCAAAATACTAATTCAATTCCATTATCACTATAAGTGATAAAAATGAAATTTCTCCATCAAATAACTCATTTCTCTTAACTTAACCTCTAAAACCTAAACTTATCTTAAATTACTAACACAAAAATACGTATACGTATAAATACTTACACATTTAACACAAAAACGCTAAAATCTCAATAACCATTTCCTCGTCACTCAACAGTAAATGAAATGAACTCAACAAAATTTTAACACAAATCCAATCCTAATGAGACGATCACGCTCAATGGATTGATTATCCAATCTCACATATCCCACACAAACACATATAAACACGTATAACACATAAAATCACATAAACCGTACGTTGCAACAGACACATAAGTCAACACTAATGGTTTTACTAACCTGCTCAAGTCATGGTTGTTACACTTCATGCTCTTGCTTGCTCTTCAAGTATATTAGAATATCGTCAATAAAGACAATCACGAATTTATCCAAATATGGTTTGCACACCCGATTCATGAGATCCATAAATACAGTAGGTGCGTTAGTCAAACCAAACGGCATAACTTGAAATTCATAATGTCCATATCGAGTTTTGAATGCTGTCTTTAGAATATCTTCTTCACGAACCCTTAGTTGATGATAAGCCGATCTCAGGTCGATCTTTGAGTAGACACTCGAACCTTGTAGTTGATCGAACAAATCATCAATCCTTGGAAGTGGGTAACGGTTCTTCACCGTCAGCTTATTCAATTCCCAGTAATCAATACACATCCAGAACTAGGTCTTATCCATCCTTCTTCTTGACAAACAAGACTAGAGCTCCCCAAGGTGAGGAACTAGGTATTATAAAGCCTTTGTCAGAAAGTTCTTTCAGTTGTTCCGACAATTATTTCATCTCGGATGGAGCCAATCGATAAGGTGCCCGTGCTACCGGCGCAACACCAGGTATCAAATCAATTTAAAATTCCACTTGGCGGGTTGGTGGAATACCCGACAAGTCCTCGGGCATGTGAAAGTAGTTTTCTCCTGGTCTTGGGGATCTATTGGTATTTGTAAATACCCTGAAAATCCGTCTAGAAAACAATAAAACTCATTTCCGGATAATCTCTCTAACATTTGATCCATAAATGGCAATGGAAAATGATCTTTTCAATTCGCTTCATTTAACTTCCTATAGTCGATACAAACTCTCCACCCGATAACTAAACGTGTCGGAATTAATTCATTCTCTTCATTAGCAACAACGGTTATTCTACCTTTCTTGGGAACACAATGCACTGGACTAACCCATGGGCTGTCAGAGATCGGGTAAATCATATCGGCATCAAGAAGTTTTAAGACCTCCTTTTTGAATACCTCATGAATTTTTGGGTTAACCCGTCTTTGACTTTGAACTATGTGTTTATAATCATCCTGCATCAAGATTTTGTGTGTACAAAATGAGGGTCGATACCCTTGATGTCGATGATTTTCCAAGCAATGGCCCGTTTATGAGATTTAAGCACCTTTAAGAGAGCTTCTTTTTCATCATCTTTTAAACCTTTTGCAATAATCACTGGTAACTTGTTGTTTTTTTCCAAGTAAGCATATTCCAAATGAGATGGTAAGTCTTTTAACTCTAATTCCGGAGGCTCTTCAATTGAAGATTTTTCCTTGGTAACTTCACTTTGTTTAAGGTCCATCGGAGGAAGTTGAAACGGGTCATTATTTAAAAAAAATCGATCAAACAAATATCTTCCTCCGGATCGCAATCGGCGTAATCAATTTCTGGTGAAATCGAATCATCCTTGAGATAAGCTTTGATTTCTTCCAAAATGAATTCGGAAGTAAACGGCTCAGACGTCGGGGTGGGATTGCCACCCGAAGAATCATTATTAGAAAATCCTAGCAATTCCGGAGCATACTCCTCACAAACTGCATCAATGATGTCAATTCGGTTTACCGACTTATCATTTGTAGAGGAGTATCTCGTGGTTTGATCTAGATTAAAAGTGACGGCTTCGTTATCAACTCGAAGGGTTATTTCTTCTCCATAAACATCAATTAAAGCACGACCGGTCCTCAAAAAGGATCTCCCAAGTATGAGAGGTACTCGAGGATCGGCTTCAAAATCGACAACAACAAAGTCGGTAGGAAAATGGAACTTTCCCACTTTAACGTAAACGTCTTCAGCGAGTCCTTTAGGATGGGTTATGGATCGATCCGCTAACTCTAAACTCATCCGAGTTGGTGTAAGTTCGGGTAGGGAAAGCTTTTTCCAAAAAGAAAGAGGAATAAGATTTATGCTCGCGCCAAGATCGGCCAAGGCGTGACATACATCCATTCCAGAAAATTGCATGGAATAAGAAACTTGCCGGGATCTCTAAGCTTTTCGGGAAGCTTTTTGAGGAGCATCGCCGAGCAATTCTTGTTCAACGGTATCTTAGCTAATTCAAGTAACTTTTTCTTATCATGGCAATTCAAATCGTAGGAGCAAATCTGGGCAAAAAAAAACAAAGCATCCGCGAAACTTATGTCAAAACGCAAATCTTGAAACATTTGAAAAATCTTCTCTTTTTGATACGAAGCTTTTTCACGAAATTTTTCTTGGTTAAGTTGAGAAGGATATTGAATATTGGCTAGGTCAACTCATTCGAACATCGTGTTCCGGAATGGGAGTGAGAATCTAGGCAAATACTTTGGAACATCGGTTCCGGAATTTAGGAGTGGGGGTAACTGGAGTAGGATTTAAGCGTACTTCTGGAAATTAGATTGCTCCATATCTGTTGTCCTCCACGGTTTCTCGTTCCACTAACGTAATAAGATAAGGTTTAGTAGGAATCGAGGTCCCTCTAAGCAACACCACTTCGAGTAGTGACGCTTCATCTCACCATCGGGTTTGGAATGGTATTACTCGTGAAGGAGTACCCGAAGTGAGGCTTGGTCATAAAACAAACCACAATATCATGTTTTGCAAAATATTTTGAAAGTAGTTTGTTTTGATTCATCATGACGGCTTAGTTTGAGAAATTTTATCGGATTTGAATTTTATTCATAAGGTCTCCTTTCAACGAGTTGATTTGATTTTCAATGTTTACTCATATTTGGTCGTTATTTCTTTGAGTAACTCGATAAATCTATTTGAAAACTCTTGTGAACTGGATTATTAGGCACTTTGAAAAGGTTGGTTTAAAATCCATGGTTATGTAAAAATTCGAGAGCATATTATTTTGAGCTTGAAAACATGAATACCATTGAAAATTATTTCTCCGATTAAAATTATTCCCTTGAACTTGATTTTGATTAAACCTATTTTGACCATTGTTTTACACCGGAGCAAAACCGGGTGGTGCCATTTTATTACTAACTCGGTTCGGATGAGCAACTTGATTGTAAGTACCCGTAGTCGCACAAACACTAGCTTGATTGTTATCGGTAGTCGGAAAATTATACCAAGAATGGGCACCACCACAAGTAACGCAAGTTTCCTCAACTGCTTTAACCGGAGCGGGAGTGACAACTTTCCGAAGAACAATCGCAACTAAGGTCGAAAGTTGATCCGCAAGCTTATCAATTCTCTCATCCGTCTTTCTAATACTTTCCCTAGAAGTCGTATTCATCCTAGAAGCATTTGGTTTGTTTCGTGAATAACGCACTTTTGATTTATTCTCAATTATATTCAAAGTTTCTCTAGTCGTCTTACTCAAAAGATTTCCACCCGCCGCGGCATTTAAGGAGTCTTGATCATTGTCGTTTAAACCATTATAAAAGGTATCAACTTGAGTTAACTCTGTAAATCCATGGTGAGGACAAGCTCTAAGCATTTCCTTAAATCGTTCCCACGCTTCACTAAAAGACTCATCGAATTTTTGGGTAAATCGAGAGTTTTATTCCTTAAAGTGATCGTTTTCGAAGGAAGAAAAATGGATTCACACAAAAAAATTTAAGATAAAAAAAAAATTTTTGGGTAACGATAATCCTCCCAATTCCAAGATTGAATTAGGAGGTTCTTTCTCGTACCAAGTTTTACCATCCCCTCGAGTGAATATGGGAACATCATTAGCTTAATCATATCGTTTGGCACATTCCTAAATCGTAGAGTCGAGGTAATCCTTTTGAAACTATTAATATGAGCATGAGGATTTTCGTTCTCTAAACCGTGAAATGGGTTCGCTTAAACCAATTGAAGCAAATTTGTCTTAATCTCAAAATGATCCGCATTAATTCCGGTAAAATGAAGCTTTCTCCGTAACCCTTACCGTGGGAGTTCCGAAGTAGCTCATCCATTGTTCGTTCCGCCATTGGTGCAACGATAGTACGAAGCTCGGGTTCAACTATGTTTGGAGCACGTCCTTTATTTCGACGTCTCGGAATGGTGACGTTTGAATTATTTGGAAAATTAGAATTTCTAGTGCGCATGTACTAAACGAGCAAATGAAATGATAAAAGAAATGAGAAATGGAAATATTTTTGTTTTTACGAATAATTCACAAACTTAGGTAACACTCTTAAGGTACAATAAAATTTTACAAAAGAAGGTGCGCCTTTTTCGTAAGTGACAAAAGACGATACTTTTTTTTAATCTTAGGTTCGGGAACTTATAGATGGATAATACCTCAGTTGAAGGTATTATTTGTTGGTGTTCTTTTACCAACTTGGTTAAAAAAATTTATTTCTTATATTAATGAATTCACAAGAAAAATTGAAAAATCCGGAAGAGCAAATATTTTTGTATTTTTCTTATTTATTAATTTTCTACTTATACTAAAAAGAAAAGAAAAATATTTTTTTTACTTTTTATATTTTTAATTTTTTTGTATTTTTTTATTTTCTTAAAAGCGTAACTTTCGAAGACGAAAGGTTCTCCAAATCACGATCAACAAACTACAAACGAAGGAATCTTAATCACAAATCCCCGGCAGCGGCGCCAAAAACTTGATGTATATAGTTTTAATACGTATAATAATATAACGATAATGAAATTCCTAAACTACCCTTGAGGACAAAGATAGTAAGAAAAATCACACGAAAATTTTCTACGTAAGAAATCGGTAAGTGATTACCGGGTCATTTTCCCAAAGACTTATGAAATTGAGACCTCGTTTGTTATTTGGACAATGACTTGATTTGGTTCGAAGAAGATTTATTTTCTAAAATCCTAATAGTGAACAAATAAAGGGACAATTAAACCTAACTACGAGAAAACAATACGCGAAATTAGATTTTAACTAAAAACGCAAATCGGGAATCCTAAACGGGACCAAAAACCCTAAATTATCAAAATTAAGTCCTAAATTGATCTTTTTGGTTTTTATAAGTCTTAATTGACTAAAAATTAGAACAAAGAAAACTAGACCAAAAACGAGAGAGTTTTAAGCTTAAAAACACTAAAAATATGAACGGGATTCAATCTCGTTCTTTAAAAATCAAAATTTTGCAATTTAAACCCTACGAAAGCAAATCTAATTTTCCTAGGTTCTAAATGTTAAAATAAAATTTTCTAAAAAAATTATATTTTTTTGACTTTTTTATAATTTTTTATGAATTAAAAACGATTTAAATGAAATTAAATGTTTAAAAATACTAAACTATTTATAAAAATTCTGAAAAAATCATGAAAAGTAGTTTGAATAGTAAGAAATCTAGGAAAAATAAGCTTGTGAAAACAGCTTATCGAATAAGCAAAGAAATAAGCCAAAACAGCTTATTATACTAAAAAGCCTAAAATGAGTATAAAAGATAGATTTTGCAATTATGAAACGAAAAAGACCCCAGGGCACGTTGGTTGAGTGTGTGTTGTGTGTTGTGTTATAAAAGGTGAGGAGGGTAGAGGTCCAGGGTTCGAGCCTTGCTCAACCTGGATTTCCCCTCCTCCCTTTTTTATTTTTTTTAGAAAAAACTTTAAAAAGCAAATCTTTAAAACAGCTTATAAGAAAACTTTTTTGTGAAAACAACTTTCTAAAAAAACCACTAAATAAGCTGAAAAGAGCTTATTTAAACAGACAGAACTCACTTTGCATGATTTATGACTTTTTGACAAAACTAACTAAGCTAAATACTGAGATAAGCTAAAGCTAAAACCAAATAAGCTATAAGCTACTTATTACTAACCTAATAAGCTAACCTGAGCTAAAAATAAGCAAGAGCTAAAGCTATAAGCTGAAATTATCAAAATAGCACTTATGATGAAACTGCATACCAAAACAAATAACAGGCACTTTAGTGCTTATTTTTAAGCACTCAAACAGAACATTATGACAATAAGCCCTACACCTACTTAAAACCTATCCTAAAAACTACTTAAAACAGCAGAGATAAGACATTTCGAAATACAAATAAGCAGAGAAAAGGCTAAATTAAAAAAAGAACTAACTAATCTTGTTTTTGATGTTTTTGATTTTTCTATAAAAGCTAAAATAAGCTAAAATCTAATTCTAATAAGCTAAAAACTAATTAATTCTAATCTAATAAGCTTAGTTAAAATAAAAATGAGCAAAAGCTAATGGCTATAAGCTAGTAATCTCAAATAAGCACTTGGTGAAAACTATTAACCTAAACAGTCCATAAGGCGATTTTTAAGCTTATTTTTCAATAAGCTGTAAGATCCTTATGGACTTTTGGCTTATTACACTAAAAAGAGTACCTAAAATTCTACTTAAAACAATAATTGAAAAACATTTTGAAATTTGAATGAACAATGAAAAGTCTAAATGAAAACTGCTTATTAACTCAGTACATACTGAGTAAACTTATGGTTTTGAAAAGACAAATGGCTAATTTTTAAGCAAAAAACAGATAAGTAAAAGATCTTTTAAGCACAAAATAAGCTAAAGCAGATTGATAATGACCTAAAATCTACTTGAAACTTGAAAATTAAGACCTAATAACTACATTAACATTCTGAAAATTGAGATTTAAAAAGGCTACTTACTCTTTTTTGCTACTGATGCACTTTGCACAATAAATGACCAACTCTTAATACTAACAAATGCAGGTTACTAATTTCTATTCTAACACCTAAAGTATACTTAACTAAGAGCAAATGAAGCAATATAAACACTTAGAACAGATTTAAGCTTAAAATGCATTCTAAACTAAAATTATTAATAACTATTCAAATCAACAACTAGTAAACTTGATAAAGACTATATTAAACTTAATATTACCCTAAATCCTCTAACTATAAGCCTTAAAATAAGGTTTTAAATCAATTTAAAAGAGCAAAAGGCTCTTAGCAGTACTAACTCTCAGTTAGTACTGCTATGCCAAACACCTCTTTAAAATGCAAAAATCCATTTTCAGCTTATAGTTTTGAGATTTAAAGCACAAACCTTCATGACCAGATACTAACAGCTTATTACCCAACACTAATGAACATGATTAAGCAAAAACAAACTAAAAAAAGCCAGAACAATATCCGCTAAGATACTATCTACTATTTATGAATTTTTTTATAGTTTTATTACATAACAAGTTTAACTATGATCTAAGCTAACGTTTATGAACACATTAAGCAATAAACAAACAAATATAAGCAGAGATAAGCTAATTGAAATAGCAATAAGCAAATATAAGCAATTAATAAGCAGATTAAGCTAGAATGTAATATAAAGCTATGAAAAATTACAAGGGAACTTACAATAACCTTTGCTCTAAACAAGGCTTAATCAAATGCTCAAATGAGCCATCAACAAGCTCCAGCTTATCCTAGGATAAGCTGGTAGAGTCCTGGAAGCCCATCCCTTATTGGCTTCCCTTCCATTAAAGCTGAGGTAAATTTTTGGAGTGGATTATGAGTACTATAAGCTCAACTAAGCTTTTGAAAGCTTAGTTGAGTAAATTAATAGCTTATGATTAGCCTTGAGCTTATGAAAAAGTATTAGAGCTTATGAAACCTTAAAGGCTTATCAGACAAAAAGTGATCTTATTAAAATACGAAGAATACAATGAGAAAACTTTAACTTTTATTAATAAAAGAGTTGATTACAAAGGTGAAATTGAAATTACAATAAGCTAAAACATTACTTGAAAGAAAATTACAAGTTAAAAGCTAATAAAAAAACTACTCCTAAATTAAGCTAGATATCTTGTGAGTGAAGATGGTCCCGTATTTATAGCCAGAGAAGGAAACTTCTAGGCCCCTTTACACGCTCCTTTATCCTTGATCTTCACCCTTCATTTGTTTCCAATCATTGGATCCTATCTTTCATCCGTTGGATTGATGTGTGAGCACGCTGATTGCCATCGTGGCAATCCTATAAGTTAGGAGTTGTGTGCTTCTTTAACAAAGGATTTAGTGTAAAATCCTGCTCTTTGTGTGTTAGTTTATCAACCAACGGTCATTTCCCCATGTTAATATCTCACCACTGCGAGCAATTTGATGACGTTTTGCTCTGCCAACACAATGCTTAGTACTTGAATCTTTTAGCCACGTAGTCAATTGGGATTTACCCTTTGTTTTTTATGCAGGGTAAAACGAGAGAGATGATGAATAGTAAAAACCGCTTTTCCCATGCTTTTTTTGTTATATCATTGTTTGAACCCTGGGTGAAGGGTTGCCTAGGCCCAGGTTTTTATAATAAGGATTGGGCATGGTGATTATTTGGGTCTCGAGATGTTAAAGGGATTTTTTAAGTTTTGTTATAAAGGGTTAACGACCGATCTGCCAATATAATAGAAGACTAAACGGTGGTTATGGTTGGGGGGGGGGGGTGTTTAAGGACAATTTGGTGAAAGTTATTAACACTAAGGGTATTTTGGGGTATTATTGAGGTGGATTTGTCTTTTATCTTTTGTGAGTTGACCATTGCTGACCAAGGGTTGACTTTTGATCTTTTTGCTATCAAACTCCCAGCTCTTGTGCACTCTTTCTATTCTTGTGTTCGTGTTTGCCCGGTTTTGACCGTTTTCTTGTGATTTTTGCAATACCCGTACCTACACATTCACAAACAACAAAATACACAAATACAAGCATATTTTTGCACATTTTGATCATTTAAAGGCCATTTTTGGTATAATAAAGATATGTGATTTCTCACATATCACCCCCATATTTGACATATAGCAGCGGAAGCTAATCTGGGGTATTACTTCATGAATCATAGTCACAATAATAGAAAACGACTCAAAAGAGACGTTTTTGAAAGATAAGTTATCATTCATTATTCATTAGAGTTTTTAGAAAAGAGGTCCCAAATACATTTCAAAACATAAAGTTAAATGATAACAGGTTTGGACGTCCTTAAGTCCAATGCCACTCCGTGTCATAGTTGCTCAATTACCTGAGATAAACATGCTAAAAGGGTCAACACAACGGTTGAGTGAAATTCACAGGATTGAAATGTAATAATCAAATACAAGTCATCATAAGTAGTAATAATGGCAACACATACAATTATCAGGAAAAACAGTATTATTTCCCTAAGCTCATGCAACCAAACATTAACATCCGAAGTCAATTTAACGACTTAAAGGAACAACTGTCCTTACGGAAAGGTAACTTACCAAAGTTATCATGTTGATCTCGAAATAAAGTGTCGTTTGGTTACCCCATTATGGTAACCACCAACGGAGTCGTCCCCCAACTAGATCTATCCACAAATATTCACGTACACTATTCGCAAGTTACTAATGGTTCATGATTAATAAATATTGCAATGAAGGCAAACTTAGGCAATAAATATCAGGAAGCAGACAGATTTAAAACACTTATATACAGGTTTATAGCATGTATCTCCCACGGGATTTTAGAGAACATATAAAGAGGGTACCTATTAAACTCACCTTATCAAGGTAGTTGATTGATTTGAAATTTAATTCAAATGAGAGTAAATAGCCTCGTCACACAACCTGGTAATATGTCAAGTCTTAGTTTGATTGTTGATATTACCAAATTTATTTCATAAAGTTTAACGGTTTTTGGTTTGATAACTTGTGAAAATATCGTATCACTGTTCGGGCTATCATAATCCAGAGGTCATGTAGTAAACGTTTGAGGAGCTAGGACACTTTAAATCGTAAATCCAGCAACTCGTCAAAACGTCTACTCAAATGAAACCCCTCACATGAAACTCCCTAGTAACGTGATACGTTATAGATTAAATGATAAGGTTTTATCTTTTTAAGTTTCTTCAAAAGCTAGCGGATGATAAATTATGTTAAATATATAACAAATTATTTTTAAGAGTTTTCGATCGACGAATGATAATGACAAATGTGTCGGGTTTTAATAAAATCGAGTCTTATAATATTTAAATATATTTTTATAATTAATATAAAAATATTACATTTATACCCTTGAGAATATAAAAATGACAATATATACCTTTGATATATATATATATTTACAAAATTAACTCTTTAATTATATTTTTAAAACATTAAACCTTTAACTTTCAAGTATGACAAAACAACCCCTGAAGTTTAACTTTAGGATAATTACATTTTCAGCCCCTCTAGTTATATGTTTCAAGAATTTACAATATATACCCCTTTGCATGAAAACATTTGCGAATTAAGTCCAAAAACCATAATATTGATATTTTTGATTTAGAAATCAATTTTGCAGGTTATAGCTTATTACTATAAGCTAAAATAAGTAACTTTTATGAGCTTATAGCTTATGAAAAGAGCTTGTGAGCTTAAAAATCCAAAATGGGTTCGTTTGGTTTAAAATGATTAACCCGATGGGTTTAAGGCTTTAAGATTAGTTTTCAAGCTTATAGAAATGATAAATGAGCTTATTGAAATAGCTTATTATAACAGCTTATGGCTTATAGCTTGTTAGATACACGAAAAGAGCTTTTTAGGGTTTTTAGAGTGCGTTTGGTTTAGGAAAACCAAATGAGTAAGCTTTAGGGTTTAAGGGCTGATTTCATGAGATCATAAGGATGTATAGGAGCTGATGTATAATCTAAAACAATACAAGAGTTTATAGAACAAGGTGAAGACTTACAAAAGCTTGAATGGGTCAAAATTGATGAAATGGGTCGAACACTTTAAGTTATGAATCAAAGACTTCTTTCTTCTTAAATCTTGGCTTCTACTTAGCTTAAACCTTCTTTCTTCTCTGTCTAAGGCATGCTAGAAAATATGAAATTTTAAGGTATTATGAATTTTTGATGGGAATTGAAAGTGTATGTATGTAATGCGTGTATAAATCGTGTAAAAGAAAGAAGTATGCCCAAGTTACTTGGAGTGGTGACCAAAGTAAGAGGAGTGTGGCCAAGTGCTGTAAGTAGTGACCAAGTAATAGGCTAGGGTGCAAGGGGTGATTCATAGAGCTACTTGAGTGCTTGAGGTGCTAGATTATTTAGGTTAGACAAGTTTAGGTGTTTATGGTTTTCGTCTAGGTTTAGGTTTAGAATTAGGGTTTTGTTTAGGGTTTAGGGTTAAGATTAGGGTTTTAGAATGATTTAGGGTTTAGTTTCTTGGTTTATAAGTTGTGCTTTAAGTGTTGTAACTTGTGTTAAAGTGGTGGTAAGAAATAAACATGATTTTGGAGGGAAAATGACCTAGTTTGAATTCTATGCATGTTTAACTTGTACTTTAAGCTTTAGGGAGTTGTATATTGGTTTTAGAGGGAATTAATATTCAAAAGTTATGCATTGTACACTTGTACACATGCCTTGTAAGCTTGAACATTCACTTTATATGTACACATTTCATATAATTAGGGTGTTGATATAAACGTTAACGTTTGAAATCCGTTTTGTAATAAGGTTATGGAAAGTACGTTAAATAGATAACGTATGGATAAAATGATGATTAAAACATATTGCTTGACATATTATAACGTTTACTTGCTTTAAACGTTGGTGAAATTGGCATAGGTAGGTTACGTGAGCTCGTTTACTTAGGTTATGCAAGTTACGTTGCATAATAGGTGAAGTAAAGTAAAAATATTCCCGTGAAAATGGTTGTACTTAATTTAATAAGTAGATATTACATTGATGAAAATTGCATCGAATTTAATAGATGGATAATTACATAGATGAAAATTGTGGGTTGTTATACTAATGTCTTGAAACTCGCAAATATAGTAGGATCCAATTTGTCATGTATTCCATCGTCCTCTAATTCTCTTGCAATTTGTACACTCATCTATTCATGTTGACTCGGGATGCTCAAAGCACTGACATCAATCTATCGCTTATGTGCAATTTTGTTGAAAATATATGAGTACCGTTCGTTTTGGCAATGATCAATTTGCTCCAATTCTTGGGTATGGGGATTTGGTTTAGGGAAATATCACGATCAACAAGGTTTATTACGTCGAAGGTCTCAATCACAATCTCTTCCCGGTTGGTCAATTTTGTGATGAGTGGTTATGGAAGAACAAAAAGGATGAAGACCAAACTGTAATTCACAATAAGGCACGACTTGTAGCTAAGGGTTATGCTCAGGAAAAGGGTATTGATTTGGAAGAATCATTTGCTCTAGTTGCTCGCTTGGAAGCTGTTCGGATTTTCATCGCATATACTGCATACAAGTCTTTTCCAATTTATCAGATGGACGTGAAAACGGCATTTCTTAATGGTCTACTGAAGGAGGAGGTTTATGTTGCACAACCAGACAAAGTTTACAGACTAAGGAAAGCTCTATATGAATTAAAACAAGCTCCGAGAGCCTGGTATGATGAACTCTCAAATTTCCTGATATCCAAAGGTTTTACTAAAGGTACCATTGACCCACTCTATTCACGATAAGATACGGGGAGGACATTCTACTTGTGAAAATTTACGTTGATGACATTATTTTCGGGTCCACAAACCTAAAATTTCCTAAACGATTTGAAAAAATTAATGCACAGTAGGATTTAGATGTCCTTATGGAAATGAAAATTCTTGTAGGACTTCAGATCCACAATCCTCACGCGGTATCTTATAAATCAGCCAAGTACCTTTAGAGATACTTAAAAAAAACATGGTATGGAAAAAGGACAAAGCATTTGGTACACCAATGTCTAACGAAACCTAAAATGAGATGTAGACTGGAGTGGTAACTCGTAGACCAAACTGACTACATAGTAAAATCGGTCACTCATGTACTGACACTATAGACCAGACATAGTGACAAGCATTAGGTTATTGTGCAATAAATCAAGCAAGACCGACTAAAAAAACACCTCAAAGAAGGTTAAAAGACTTTCGATACTTGAGGGGTACCATTAACATGGGACTCTGGTATCCGAAGGATTCTAGCTTTGAACTAACAGCTTTTTCAGATGCCTACCATGCCGCATGCATTGATACTCGCAAAAGCACTTCTAGAGGAATACAATTCCTAGGTGATAAGTTAGTCAGCTGGATGCCAAAGAAGCAGGACTGAACTGCAATGTCATCAGCAGAAGCTGAGTATGCGGCGTTATCTGCAAGTTAATGCTCAAGTAATGTGGATGATACACACTAAGGATTATGGCTTCAACTACAACAAAATACCATTGTATTGCGACTCTCAGTCAGCCATAGCAATCTCATGCAACCCCGTACAGCACTCCCGTACCAAGCATATCCATACTCGATATCATTTCATCAAGGAACAGGTTGAAAACGATATAATTGAATTGTACTTTGTCAGAACTGAATACCAATTAGCAGATATGTTTACTAAAGCCTTACCCAAAGATAGGTTTCGGTATCTTGTCAGACGAATTGGTATGCGATGCTTGACTCTAGCAGAACTGGAGGTTCTGACAAATGAATCTGATTGATATTTCATCAAACATCAACATGTACATATTTTTGAAAAGAAAATAACAAAAAATATAATATTTCAAAAAAGAAAATACAAAATCAAAAACTCATAAAATGTTTCACAAAAGATTCTTCTCGACATGTCTCTTGGAATCGATAACATTTACGTACCTAGAAATGTTGATTAACATCGACACGGGCGTGTAAATGAAGTTCGAACAGGAGTTTCAAATGTTTTCAAAACATGTCATTTCTATTTTTCTCTATGACTTGTAATTACTCTCAGATTGCAACTCGGACCCGAACGACAAAGGAGAGTGTACGTATAAGTGCGCTTATCCTTAGCGTTAGAAGAAAAGTCTTCTAACATTTGGTTTTTCAAAAGTTGAACACAATTTTTCAAGAATTTTTTAATGATGATTCAAAATCTTTCAAAATTGCGTGTTCAACACTCCATCCCTCATATTGTTTTACAAGACAATTATTCTACATTTGGTGTCATTTTTAAATGAGTCAATGTTTGAGGGGGAGTTTTTTCGAAAAACAATGTTTTAATGATTGTTGGATACATCATAACATGACAATTCTTATGTATTCACCACATTATAAAAAGTCTTAATAACAAATCTGTAATAATGATGACTACTCAATAGATTATATATTATAAGATGATTAAGTGGTTGAGCATAATTTTTTTCAAGAATTCTTCAATGACAATTCATAATCTTTCAAATTTGTGTGCTCACCAATGCTAACCCTCAATTTTATATTCATTTTACAACATGGTAACATGTTTTTTGGTGTCAAACATATGTAAAATTGAGGGGGAGCAAGTTAATATTCCATATAATTCATGCTGAAAAAAGTCTTCTCCACAAAATTTTCATGATAAATTTTAATCACATGGTATTTCAAAAACTAAGTGAATTAATATTTAAAATAAGGGGAGAAATGTAATTAAAATATGATCTTGAAAATAATAAGTGATTTATTCGACTCAAAGTGCTTGATACTCTTCGGAAAAGGTTTTATGGTTACGACCTCATACTCAACAACATCTTAATTTCATGACGATTCTGAAGTTATAAGGTGGTTAGGTTAGGAATTAGTCCTATGATCCAACCAGAACTGGAGGGATCTACCCAAGGACACTCCATAGTTAGAAATAGCAGTCCTTGAGTATAATTGGAGATGAATGATTTAAGGGAATAATGCCGACTAAGATTGAGCTAACACTGGAACAATCACAACAAGGTGTTAGTAATGATGTCTTGGTAAGCATTGAAGGGGTTGAAGAATGAAAAAGAAATGTATGGATAAAGGGTGAAAAGAAAGAAGCCCTCCCTACACCTTAGGCAGAAACCGGGTCAATACATAATCTATCGATTTTCACAAAGATGAATTCTGATATTGAAGAGATATTGAAAGACTACTCATAAACCCAGGATGCAGATCACAACCCTTCCCAGCCATTCGGGTTTCTCTCAACAGAAACTTGTCTCATTTGTCACAGAGATACACACGACTTCTATTAACTTTCTCACTCAGAGTTAGTTGATATTAAATAGGTGGCAGTCTGCTCCAGCCTCCGAGTACTAAAACCAAAACGCACTAATCGAGTCTAGAGCCAAGAGATCAAAAATTAAATCTCATTATGACACATTCCATTACAAACACTTGTTGAACATCATCAAGTTCATAAGCTGTTAACAAGAGTCCTACACATTATCCTTGTGATTTTGCCAGAACATCCGAGTGATACTTAAGTATTCACAATGAAGATGGAAATCCTGCTTGAGCCAACATCAAACAAGCTCTTGGTAGGTGACTTGCGCGATTCTATATGAATCAAACTTATGTCAACTGGAAAGAAACGATGGTGTGATTCTATGTGAATCAAACTTGTTCCAGTAAATGACTTGACGAGTAACTATCTGATTCACTCTTATCGTATCGTCCGCTTTGAGATGTTCCGGTAATGAGAACTAGCAAGCATGGTAAATTTAATACATCTGTGTTAGAAGATCCTACGCTTTGAGCTGGAAACCCTGCCAAGGAGATTCTTTGAATCTACCTGATCACGAGTACAATATTTATACTATAAAATGGTCCTACAAAACACGGATTTAATCAACTAAACCGAATGAACTGAACAAAGCCATATTTCCTAAAACCTTTATGCTAACTGTTTTAATTTCAAGATTCAGACACAGATCAAGATGGAGATGCCTCATTCCAACTGAAGTTCATTTCATTACCACATGCTCATGCTTAAACTAAAAAGATATACTATAGCCATCAAGATTCAAGAATCAAGAAAGCTCAAGTATTAAAGACAAAGACTTCCACTAACTCTGATAAACAAGATCTTACTTTAAGATATCAAGTCTATCAAGGAGCTTGTTTAAGCAAGTTTTAAAAAGATCGAAGTATGAGCATGTTGGATCAAGACACAAGATTCGCAAGGTGGCAAAGACGAATCAAGACTGAAGGATAAAAATTTTAAAGATCTCAGACGTAAAGACGAAGTCAAAAGACAATGACAAAGGCTCAAGATCAAAGATCACACAGCATAAAGGAACAAGCCTACAACAAGATAAAGACCAAGACAAAGACAAGAGCTTAATGACAAAAGCAATCTCATTGATCACATAAAGGAGTGTCATAATGAACTCACTTCGGGGAAGATTAATAGCCTTAAAAATATTGAGTCGAACATGAAGTTCGTTCATTAGGAAAATTAAGTCTCGGTCATTTATTTATTCTTAATGTGAAATAAGCTAAAAGGGTACAACGGCTCGTTTCATCTATAGTATTTATACGTTTGTTGGACTAAGATCCATTGTAATCCCGAGCCTGGCCCAAGTCAAACACCATTCGGCCCATAGAAAGCCCATGTGGTGTAAGTATAAATACCCCTCTCCAAGTGTGGAAAGGGTGTTGGTTCATTTGTATTTTCTCACACAAGTAATCAACCATCTCATATTTTTCTCACTACTTTCTCTCTCTAAAATTCTTATCTTATTTCCTTTCTATTTTTCTAGTATCCAAATATGAAGTGAAGTAATTATTGGGTTCCGACAATACATATTTGAGCTAGTTCATTCTGATGTTTAGGGTCCATGTCCTATTACATCTAAATCTGGTTTCAAGTATTTTGTCACCTTTGTCCATGACTACTCCCGTGCTACTTGGCTTTATCTAATGAAGAATCAATCTGAAGTATTTACACACTTTCGTTCATTTGTTGCTGAAATAAAAACATAATTCCATGTTACTGTTCAGACGTTACGAAGTGATAATGTGAAGGAATATTTTTCAGAGGCATTTCAGTCATATATGCTTCAGCATGAAATTCTTCATGAGTCATCTTG